>CANXYC012757655.1:0-193983 GCA_948193065.1 Aleurites moluccanus
ACACCCCCACTCCCGCAGAGCCCCCTAATCCCCCTCCCCGCTCCAACTTGAGCGCTCCAGTATCAGATCTCCCACCCCAACCCGGCCGATCACTCTCATCCTTCACCTATCACAAGACGAAGCCGTCCCCACCCCAAGCCCCCACCCCCCCCCCCCCCCCCCTCTCTTTTTCTCTTCCCCCTTTCCTTTTCCTTTTCTTCTCCTTTTTTATTCTCTTTTACCGACTTGATTTTAGTCTTATACTTGTATGATTTTCCTTTGATTGTGACCACCCAATATTATGTGCTGGGAACTTTTCTTCCTTTTTTGTGAAGAATAGCAGCATATGAGCAGTTAAAATACTTATATTTCTTGCAATGCCTGCCTGTATATGCTGAATATAAAATATGTGTTGCAGTGGGCCCTTATGACACTTCTAGATCCATCTTGTGCTATGGAGTATCTGATCTACCTTGGCTATCCGGGTGATCATTCTAATGCTTTACGTATAACAAGAAGAAGACGTCTAGATCGCAAGAGACAACAATCCGAAAGAAATGTTTTCCAGTGTTTTGTTTTTGGACCTAAGAATGCTGGAAAATCTGCATTATTGAATTCTTTTGTTGGAAGGTTTATTTCTGAATTGATATCTAAAACCCCATAAAATCTAGGCCAATTAGATCGCATTCTTTCTTATGATTGGTTTTCACTGATCATATTTAATGCAGGTCATTTTCTGAAACTTCTTCTTCAACTACTGAGGAGTGTTATGCAGTTAATGTTGTTGATCTACCTGGGGTAAGTGCTGTTGCATCATGCATACAACTAGATAGAATGCTCCCTATCTCTATTTTTTTTTTTGGGGGGTGGGGGGTGGGGGAGGTGTGTTTAAATTGTCCCAAATTACATATTGTGGTCAGCTTCTATACAAGTTACCCTATAATGGATCATATTTTAGTGTTTTGGTTCTGAAATAAATGCCTATGTGGAAATACTAGAAGGGATGGAGTAAGAAACGTAGATGCTGAATTGTGTACAAGTTTTGTGTTTTCATGACATGCAATCCAAGTTTTATTGTACTTCTCAGTTTGTGGCCTTCTTTGTTGACCACAAGAAAATAGGTATCTTGCTCAGGGCTTCACAGTTGTTCTATTGTTTTGGGCCAATGTCAAAGACAGTCACAGCAGTCTGCAAGTTGATTCTGATTATGATGTTTTGCACCCTATAACTTTAGTCAAATTATGATGGGCTGCTAGGAGATTAAATTTCCTGCCACATCATCAAATTTTTTTTTCTTAATAGTTCAAAATAGACTCCCCCCTTCCTTTCCTCTTGACCTTTATTTTTTTTTCTGGTTTTGTAATTCAATTCCCATTCAGCTTATATAATCAAGTGTTATGCCTTACTCTGCTCTCCAGCTGAAGCTGTGTTCTTGTTTTGTTTTCAGGGAATTAAGAAAACCCTTGTACTGAGAGAGATTCTTGAGGATGGAGTTAAGAAACTGCTGTCCAATAAGGAGTCTTTGGCATCATGTGATATAGCAGTATTTATTCATGACAGGTAAAGAGTAGGCACCTGTTGAATTTAGTCATCTAAGTGGTAGTGGTATTCATACATTGCTTATAAGATCAGAACTCCTTGGATTCATGTTATTTAATCTTGTGTTTTGAGAGACATTCTTGAGGTGCACCCTCAAGCTGAATCATCCTGATTTTGCTGCAAGACATCGGTAATTGAATAGCTTTTCCTGAGTAAGCCTGTGAGTACCCAGATGCAAATTTGAGGACACAGAGAGATGTCTATAGCTGGATGTTTAATCTGCTGTGGTCATGGCTTTAGAAGCTATACTGTTAATACCAATGTGCTGCTGCTGCTACCATAGCAGCATTGATAAGATAAGTTCAACCTATTAAACAATTGACTACTGTTGCAGCTCTGATGAGTTCTCGTGGAAGAAAGCGACTGAATTGCTTGTGGAAGTTGCTAGTCATGGTGAGGATACTGGCTTCGAGGTTCCTTGCCTAATTGTTTCAGCTAAAGATGATCTAAATTCATTTCCAATGGCAATACAGGAATCTACAAGGGTACGTACTCTCCTCGTTGACTCAATTCTATCATGGAATTTGATTGGAAGGTGGTTTCTTTATCAACTACTTAATGATAATTGTTTCACGCATATAAGGAATGCATGATTTTCTTATTAGTTTTATGGACTTATCTAGATTGTTTGATCATGGATGCTACATTAATAGCAGTCTATGTTTGTGTAGGCCTTGTCATTGATAATAAGCATGCCATTAAGAACACTTCATTAATTTTCTTACAGCTTCTTTGTGTGGTGGACTGAAGCAGACATTGTAATAACTATGTTCATTTTAATATTTGGCCTTTGTAGGTTACCCAAGAAATGGGAATAGAGGCACCTATTCCAATCAGTGCTAAGATGGGTGATACCAATAATGTCTTCCGCAGGATTGTTAATGCGGCAGAACACCCTCATTTGAGCATTCCTGAAACAGAAACAGGGAGAAGTCGCAAGCATTACCATCAACTCATCAATCGCTCACTCATGTTTGTTTCAGGTATGTTGATCTTCTGGGCTCCTAGCACTACCAACCACCATGTTCGTAATGCCCTGTGAAGTTTTGAACTTTTCCGGGTTTTGGAAGACTTGCTCACTCTGGGAATTGAAATTTTCTTTTTCTATTTTTCTGTTGGTTATTTATTTACTTTCAGAACTATAAATAAATAATTTTGAAAGACCTGCTCACTTTGAGTGTTGTCATTTGCCAAGTGATAGTATTTGTCCCTGTCCAGTATTTGAAGTTTTTACCTGTTTATTATAGTACTGCTGAAAATTTATATTATATTTTAAGAGCTGTCAGGCAGAAGCTGGCTGCTGTATGCTCAACAGCCATCTCTAGCTGCTGTTAATGATGTGGCTTCAATGTGGCCTTCTATTGATGGAATTTTGTGAAGTATTAGCATAGAACTGGTTTGGAATTATGAATCCATTATGTTGAAAGCAGCATAACTGTGCTGATGGACATTTCTACTTTTGTGGAATAAATCACTGAAAACAAAATTTTAGTGTCTTTTATCTGTTGATTAATCTATGTGATGAATAACTAATTTACTGATGTTAGTTCTCATAAAAAATTTCCATCTTGTACTTGATCATCTACCATGTTAATGGGTATGCTTCATTGTTGTAGTTGGAGCTGCGGTGGCCATTGTTGGGCTGGCAGCTTACCGAGTCTACAGTGCAAGGAAAAATACGTCTGGCTAAAGGATGAAGATTTACCCGTCAACATTACACAAGTTGTGTATGGACTCATTGGCTGGAAGTTGGTCTGTCAATTGAGGTTTCCTGCTTGTAGAGAATTTGCATTTTGTCCTGATGTCCTTTAGTCTTTTATTTGCAACTTTTTTGGTGTCAGGATTTCAACAGTTTGAATGGGAAAGTTTCTCCAGTTGAATATACTGTTGACATATGTACCATGAGATTTGTTATTGTGCAGGGTTTGTGCAATAATAAAAAAAGTTTTGCTATTGTCTTCTCTCATAGACATTGATATACTGCACTTTGTATCATTCTGTAAATGCGCCTTTTTTTTTTCACTGGGATCTTTATTTGGTAATTTGGTATCATGCAGTTTTCTTGGGAGATTGTAGTTGTGAGTGGAATATGTAGAGAATGGATTGCATTGGTGCAAGTATTTAGTATGGCCATATATCTTTTTCCTTGATATAACTTATTAGTGATGTCATACGGCACCGGTTGGAAAAACTCGTTTGTAAAATTTATATCTGAAATGAATTTTAAAGTGTTAGAATAGAATAATTAAAAAGTAAATGAAATTGATTTTTTTTTTTTATTTTATATAAAAAGAGTCACATTTAATTTAAAAATATGAGCATTTTAAATTTTTAATTGTAATTTTATTAAATAAATTTCATAGCGGGTTTTATTAAAAGAATCGAATTTTTAGAAAATTTAAACGTGGAGGCATCCATCACCAGTAACCATTGTTATTGAGATGGCTTTCTCAGGACCGTACAAGAGGTAACAATCACTTGTGTTAGTCTGTTTGAATAAATGCCAAGCAGAGTAAACCTGTCTCTTTCTCATTCTATATAGGATCACGAGCGTGCCTGCCTATTGACTATTGGAAAAGGTTGCTGATTTGAACTTTTAGTACTAATCTTTTGTGATCGCGTGTGTTCTTGGGCAACGCAGCAATGACCAGAAAGCCTAAATTCCCCTACACTTAAAGCTATTTGTTAGTCTGTGTTATGTTGTGTAAAATTTTCCGAGAGAATATCACGACTCGATGCCTTGTATCATTTATGCCATTTGTAAATTAGAATGGAGAAAAAAAAATGCTAGAAAAGAGGAGTAATGAGGTTTACAGATTTTGTTCTACGGTGCGGCCTGCTACATGTATGGATTTATTCTAATGAATAATGCTGTAGATTTGCAATATAGAGAAAGGGAATGTTTACAGATTTGTTCTTTGCAGGTGCCATGGGAACGTCGAAGGAAATTGTTTTAGGCATATGTGATTAAGGCTGTCCTGTGAAACTACTGATTTGGCAGTTTTTTGTTAGTACTTCAGTGCTCAACTGCTCATATCTTATACTAGTGTTTTGATTGTCAATATCTTTGCAATTAGACCCATCAAAAAATGCAGGGAAATTGAAAGATGACATGCCAGCTAGAAATTCATTGCTTTCATTTTAGTTTGGTTCTGTTTCTATTTTTCTGGTCACAAAAAAGAAACGAGAGGGTCTTCCTGCCCTTTTTTTCTTTTTTCCAGTCTAAGTTCATGTCCATATCATACAAGTATTGCAGGATTTAGTGACATAATCATAAGCAGCTCAGCAGCTGGATGGATGGGATTTGCCCTTCATTATATGGCCCTGTGGCTGTTACCTGCCAAGGTGGATGTATTTTGATTGTCACTTCTGTTTTGCCATTCTCCTCTGGGACTGCAGGCATGGATTGGCCGATCAATCTGGTACTCTCCACCAGATTCCCTTTCTAGTTTCAAACAGTAATTTCTAAAACCTACAAGTGTTACTTGAAGTCGAAAATCCAAATTGAACAAGAATTTCATCTCCATTCTGTTCATTTCTGCTGTGCTTACTCCTCCCACTTTTGCATAGTAGGCATTGTTATAACATCTGCAAATTGAGAATATACCTTGTCAAAATAATACCTGCAAATTTAGTAGATATCTGGTCGTCTATGCTCTGTTTATCTAGTGTGGATTTTTAATATTGAACATTCTATCAAGAAATGGAGTCCGATTAGTGATTTATTATGGATTAATAAGTTAAACAAAGACACAAGGCATCCCAGAATTGTGTATTCTTAGGCTTGTTCATCAAGATGAACTTAGGACAGCTCATTTATTATAACCTCAATGCAAAAGAAAAGAAAGTTCATTTGAAAAGGCAAGAATAGTTCAAAATCAAGAAAATAGATAATTACAGACTCTGACAAACAACATATTTCTTGAGCAAACTGAAAAAACAACTCGTACATAAGCATTTTGGATTTTATTAATTCAAGTACTTACTCATCATCCAAAAATTTTGCAGCTAACATGATGCTCGTGATAAGAAGACGATGCACATTAAGGTAAGAAAGATGTGCATCCATCCGATGAAGAAATCTCTCTATGTATATATATGCAACAACGAAACAAGAAGTGCTGCACTTTGAATACTTAAAGACACGTTCAATATATCGTCTAATGCTAAAGGAAGGTGATCTTGATCCATGGAAGATTGTCACAACATCTTTCTCTCTTGATCCCTCTAACAACCTTTCATTCTTTTGAATAGACCTCTCAAGAACAGATGCAAATAGCAGCAAAACGCGAGGAATTCCTGAAACTCTTACACTAGATTCATATAATCCTAAAGCTGAATATGTTTCTGAGTCAGCTATACTTCCCATATTTTGTAAAAGCTGCACACAAACACATAACTTTGGATTTGCTAGGTAAATCAGAACTTCCTGATCCTCATCTAGATATTGTAAAATTCTGGCTAGCTATTTTATATATAGATCATATCTTGCAGATGCATATAAAATTGCTTTCTGAAATTTATTCCTTTCTTTCTAATAGAGTTAATAAGTTGGAGCATACTTATATGTGACCCTAGAAATTAAAGAATTTTATTCCTAGAGGGAGAATTATTCAATCCTTTGCATTGCACTAGAAAAAATTACTTGTACTTGACATAATCTCGTAATATGTACTTATCTCAACTTTTTAAAAGATTCATGTTGGAGTCTATCTTTTTCCAATGTTAAAAATGAAAGGTTCCTTGGAAACTATGTGCACTATGGAACATGTGTTGCACAAGGAGAGTGAGAGAGAGAGGAAGTTTTTAAATGTTAATTTATTATTGGTACCTTGATCTTGATTCTTGATGGACATTAATGGACAATTATTAATCCATCATTGACCAAAATATAAAGATATAGTCCTAATAAAATTAAAGATCAGAATGTTGGAATCTATGTTGTTGGCCATATTCCATATTCTTTTCATACAATTTCAATGTTTTGATAGTTGGATTAGAAACAGACAACTCACCAAATGTGGATGACATAAGCTGTGGTAGCATGTCATTGTTTCTCATAATAAAAATGGTGTCCCCAATTAGTAAATAATTATCAATATTAAGTCAATAAAATTATATTATCAAATATGTCATGGATCACGTTCATTTTAAATTCACATGAATCCTAATTTTATTTATTTATTTATGATTCATTGTATATGTTATCTAATGAACAAATAAAATAATAATATATAAAAAAAAAATAGGCCCAACCCAAGATTCTAATTTTGGCCCAACCTGACTTTGACTAGATTTACAACTCAAAAAAGGGTCAACGTAGATAAATATGTGGGCCATCAGTAGCACAACTGTACTTATCCTTAATTTTTATTTAGTTATGAGCTGTTTAGCTGATCAACTAAACAGTCCTAATTATTAATTGTCAATATGTGCATCGCCAATTGAAAAAATTTATATTGTTTGGTTAGCCAACTAAAAATTTCAATTATAACAAAATTTCTAAATCTCATAAGCAGTTATAAGCTACTTTTTAGCGATTGACGATTTGACAATCACACTTTTATACGAATCGCACATTTAGCAATCGCTCTACCAAACATCCCTTTAATTAACAAATAAAATAGTAATAATTAAATCCTCCTGATATATTTTCTATTTTCGGAATACAGTTCACGTTACTGGATGTGTCATGGAATTTCCATACCATGAAAACGACAATGCCCGTTAGTTAAATCCATTTTGTTGTCATTTCAAAAAAAAAAAATAATAATAAAATTACATTCTGTGATAGTCAACTGGCACTTAGCACATAACCTTTCGGAAAAAATTTTGCCCATATATATATATATATCATTGAAATAAAAATATTTAAAATAAAAAAATATTAATATTTTTTTATTAAAAATAAAAAATAAAAAAATTATATTAATTAAAATATTTTATCATTCATCATCGATTGAATATATAATATAAATCTTTATTTATAAGATATATATATATATATATATATATATATATATATGCAAGAATTTTAATTATTCATGTTATAATTTTTTTTTATTAATTAAGCGCACAAATATAATGTCATATAAATTTTTTTTTTTTTTTTAATATTAACTATTAATTTCGCTGCTCCAGCAGAAACAATCTAAACGAGATATGCGGAAACCTTTAAAAAAAAATATGCAAGAATTTTAAGCATTCGTGTCATTATAGGTCACATAATCTCTGTTATACGTCTCTGACCGAAATAAGATCTATATCTATTCCCACGCAATGATTAGTACGTGTGTTTCACTGTCCACAAGAGTTCATAATTGATGCATAAAATTCCTCTAGTATTATTTCAAACACTAAATAATATGGTAAGAAGTAAATTCTAAATTCAGTTAACCCCTTAAATTACAGGAAATTTTTTTCTTAGATTCGGTGCATGAATTAAAAATCTATTATAGGAATAAAGTCAAAAATTAAATTTATTTGATTATTTTTTTTTAATAAAAAACTGAATTTAAATAAATTAAAAAAAATTTCTCGATAAAATATTAATTGTGAATGAGTGAGATGAAAATTTTTTGGGTGACTTGATCTATCACCTATCTTCATTCTTAGTACATTATATGAGATTATTTTTATATAATTTATATGATGAGATTATTTCAAAATAAAAGAAATTTATGTGAATTGAATTTAAACTAATGTTATAAAATTAAATTTATTGACAGTATAAACAATTTAATTATAAAAAAATTTCCTTTGATAATATTATTAATTATTTATTTACTTTAATTATTTTTTTTATATATAATTTCAAATATTTTTCTCATATATATATTATAATTAATTTATTTCCTTTTATATGTAATTTATTTACTATATAATGGTGTATACATTTCTCATTATTTATTACCAACGACTATTTTCTTATACCGTTTAAAATTTATATTTTTATATTATACATATTTTATAATTTATATATATGGCATCATATTAAAAGTGAATTTAAACATCCCAATCATTGTAATTCACGCGCTTCATGTTAATTAAAAGCGCGCGTGACTTTGTCGCAATCGACGTGCGTCCATGCACATCGTCATCCTCTTATAATTACCAAACCAAAACCTTTTTCTCTTCTCATTTCATTTTGTATTTAATTATGAATTTTTAAGCTTCAAAATCCATTATTTTTCCCTTATAAATACACAACAAAACCAGAATTTTAGAGCTCAGTCAAATTAAGATGGCCTCTTCAAGGCCCAAAAGAGCATCATCTCAAAAACTCTTAACAATCTCTCTCTTGTTATTCTCTTTATCCCTAGCATTCTTTGCTTTGACTTTCAAGGCAATGCCTTATTACACTACTAAACCTTCTTTAATCTCTCCTACCAATGAATGGTTTGATCTTCTTTCCAAAAAGATTAATACCCAGAGAATCAAGATTGGTTTAGTTGACATAGATGATGATATAAAGGCTATGTATGATGCAGATAGATTAGTTGAAACAGTTTCTGTTGATTTCGAGCATGTGTCTAATGACCAAAAATGGGGAGATTTTTTCCCAGAATGGATAGATGAGGAACATAAGTGGGGAACACCGCGGTGCCCGGAGATCCCCATGCCTAGACTAGAGGATTACGGTGGCATGGATGTTATTGTGGCTAGGGTTCCTTGTGGTAGTGGTGGTAGTGAGAAGAAGGGGATTAGGGATGTGTTTAGGTTGCAAGTGAATTTGGTGGTGGCTAATCTTGTGGTAACGAATGGGTGGATGAAGCCAGATGTTGAACGGACGATATATGTTGTGTTCATGGGGAGTTGTGGGCCCATGCAAGAGATTTTCAGATGTGATGATTTATTGACTCATATAGGTGATTATTGGGTGTACAAGCCTGAATTAAGGAAATTGAAGCAGAAGGTGTTAATGCCTGTTGGTTCATGCCAGATTGCTCCTGCATATGCTGAGACAGGTATATTTTAGTTTAATCACAATTCCTTAATTGTTTTGAATTTTAATGGCAATAATATATAATTTGGAAAAAATGGGGTTGGTGATATATATATATATATCTGGCTGCCATTTTTGTCTTGCTAATTAAGATGCAATTAAAAAGATGACAGAGTGTTGAACCAAAAAAAGAAATTATATACTTTATTTAAGAATAAACCAATATGCACAAATTCTGCTTTTTTGTCCCATTTGCCTTTTTCGATTTGTTATTATTTTTTTTTTTTTGAATATTAGGGGAGAAATCGATCATGAAAATATTACCGCTAAACTGTACTGATTTGTTATAATCCTGTTTGGTGTTAAAAAGCACAGATTCCAAAATTCTGAATTTTGTATCATTGACAAATCAAATTATTATTATGGCGGCAATACTTGGTAGGCTTTTCATTTTTCATTCATTAATGCTCTATAATGATACATTAATTGAGAAGATTTTAGTAATCTCCAAAAGAATCAACACTGGCCTAGTGGCCTTTTTAGTAGTACCAATCTGTTTAGTTCAACATTTAACTGCTTCGTTATTAACGGTGAATAATTAACAATTAGCAGCAGCTAATATGATAGATGGTTGATTGTAAAATCTTCAAACAAGCAATTGAAAGTTAAAATACTATACGTTGAATCTCATATTACTCATTCAAATGACTCGTAAATCAAAATGTGTATAATAATTTGTACACTAGTTTTTATAACTTTTTTTTTTTTTTTTTTTTAATTCATCTCACATTGATCACTACTCCTTCATTTGTTGATACATATGCACAGGTAAAGAAATTTGGAGACCTCATATGGCGAAATCAACTTCAATGAGGCTAAATCACACCGTAAATTATCTCCAAAGAGTTGCCTATGTAACAGTCCTCCATTCCTCAGAAGCTTATGTTTGTGGTGCAATTGCATTGGCTCAAAGCATAATTCAAACAAACTCAACAAAAGACCTAGTCCTACTACACGATTCATCAATAACTCCAAAATCTCTCCGAGGTTTAAGAGCTGCCGGCTGGAAAACCAGGTTAATAAAACCCATCAGAAGCCCCTTTGCTAGAAAAGATTCATATAATGAGTGGAACTATAGCAAGTTCAGAATTTGGCAATTAACAGATTATGACAAAATAATTTTTATAGATGCAGATATTGTTGTCCTTAAAAAGATGGATAAATTTTTTATTTATCCTCAATTATCAGCTTCTGGAAATGATAAGGTGCTATTTAATTCTGGAATAATGGTGATAGAGCCATCCATGTGTTTATTCGAAGATTTGATGTCAAAAACCTCTAAATTAGCTTCATATAATGGAGGAGATCAAGGATTTCTCAATGAAGCATTTACATGGTGGCATCGATTGCCTTCGAAGCTTAATCATCTAAAGATATTCAAGAATCAAGGAGATAACAAAAATCATGATATCCCAGATGATATTTATACAATTCATTTGTTGGGATTGAAGCCATGGATGTGTTATAGAGATTATGATTGTAATTGGGATATGGTGGATCGTCACATTTTTGCTAGCGACAAGGCTCATAAAAAATGGTGGCAAGTATATGAAGCTATGCCAAAGAAATTGCATAAATATTGTGGGTTAAAAAAGAAAATGGATGCAAGAATAAGGAAGTGGAGGGGAATTGCTAAGAATTTAGGTTTGGCTGATGGACATTGGAAGATCAATGCTAGAGATCCTAGAAAACATCATTTCGTTGAATGAATGATAAATTTATTTAATTGTTTCTATATTAATTTTATGTAGTTCAAAATGCTTTTGTTTTGAATTTCATTTTAGAATTAACTGAAACTTTATTAATCCATCTTTTTTTTATTTTATCACAATTTGGTCAGAAAATGTAGATATTAGATAATACAGTACTATAACTATTATGACTAACTATTGTTCTCAATGTAATTGTATCTTTATGTATTTAATAAATTTGGTTTCTATTAGTATTTTAAGGCCTAGTTTGGCACAACTTATGAAAATAGTTTTTCATAGCTTTTCATATGAAAAAAAGTTATTTTTCTAAAAGTGATATTTTTAAAAGTAATTAACTGTATGTTTGTGTTTGGTAAAATATAATTTAAAAACTGTTTATAAACTCATAAGGATATTTTTGTCTATTAATTTTTTAAAATTAACTACGCGTTTAATTTAAAATTCAACTTTTTTTAAAAACTCTAATTTCTAACTTATCCAAATAGTTGAATTTTAACTATCTAGATAATTGCTTTTATTAATTTTGATATTTACCAAACACTGTAAACTAAGCCAAAATCAGCTTCTCACTCAAAAAAATTATTTTTTCCTTTCCATAAGCTATGCCAAACAGGTACTAAATTAAGAGCTTATATTTTTGGAGATGGAGATGATTTCAATATCATAGAATAAAATATTCATTAATATATATAACTAAGTTTCATTTCTAAGATAAGTTGATATGGTTATTTCACAATTTATTGTCTCCTTGTATTTGACTTGATTTGGAAAAATAAAAGCATGTATGTGCAAGAAATATCATAATATCACCTCATAATTGGGCATTGAAAAAAGAGTTAAATTTTCAGGTAGGGTAAAAATAAATGAAAATTTCACCGTTGTTTCTTTCTCTGAGCAGTTGATTTACCGTAAAATAATAATAATAATAATCCACAAATTTAATTTAAAAAGAAACTTCCTGCTTCCAAAACGACGTAGTTCCACAATTCATCTCTAAAAAAAAAATAAAAAAAAATTGAAGATTGAGTTTTAATTTAAATGTAGTTATGTATGGGAATGAGTGGTTTTATTGAATTTATAAAAAGATAACAGAAATATATGCATCATGGAAAGAGAAAAAGGCACCATTATCAAATTACAGGTTTTGTAAAAAAAATTTCCCCTTTTACGGATTTTCTATCTACATCTCTTGATTGATTTAGTAAATTCTCTTGTTCATATCTGATAGTATTATCACATTTTCTGTACACTTTAAAATTCCATTGATTTTACTAATTAAATTTTTGGTTTGGTTGATTATCAATCAAAGGTTATAAAGTTGCGAGTTTGAACTCAATTTCAGTGAAATCTATAAAAAAAATTCAGTTAATTTTATGTTTTGATAAAGTAGTAGAATTTTCCTTTTTGTTCAAATATGTTGGGTGTAACATTTAACTTTCCTTCAAGTCATAATTTGCATCACCAATCAATAACACATTAAACCAACACCACTGTGAGATGGAATTGGAAGAAAATGGATTTGAGAAGAATCTTCATGCGTAGAGAAAATTATATGGACTCCTACTAACCAGTGAAGAAGAACTAGATCATTACGTAACTCAACACCCTCTGTTCTAGTCAATTTACTCTGTAAGTCCTGAAAATTCCTCCAACCATACTGTAAAGATCAAGAAGATGTTGTCGAGTCGGATGATACAAGATTATTCAACTCCTCATCAGCTAGAGAAAAGCATTGGCAAATCGGAGAAATTTAGACTACCTATGCAGCCTCAGTCAGAGGACTCCACAACACAGAGTCATAATAAAAAACAAGCTCAACTGCTTATGAAACCAACACTTCCAGATTATGAATCTCCGCCTTTGCAAAATGGCAATAGCCGAACTAGGAAGATCAACAAGACTAGAGGCCTTGTGAGGGCCTGCAGCAGAAGCAAACAAGATTGAGCTATCAGCAAGAATGAGACCACACAACCATGTTGAGCCCTTGCTCTTCGTATAGTTCGATAAATAAGCCCGAGACAAGATCTAGCACCAATAGCAGTGACAAGTCAAAGAGTCTTGAACATTTGCCATCTGAAAGTAGCGTAGATAGTAGAACCTCAGGAAGTTACAATCATGTAAATGTAGGTCCTTCGCATAGGACTAGTAAACTGTACAACAGACAAACTCGGTATAAAACAATTGGACGGCTGAGGAGGTTAAAGAACAAGTTAGGACTCATCTTTCACCACCACCACCATCATCATCACCATCAAGAAATTGACAGTAATGACTACACTACGTCAATGTGGAAGAATTTGCACAAGATTTTTCTCTACAAAGAGAAACAAAAGGTTTATGAGAAACAAGCAGTTGCAAAATTAAGAACATCAGTAGCCGGTAAGAATCAGGTTGGACAATTTCAGACACTGGTGTAAGGGATGATGAAGCATGTTAGACATTCTAAGAAACCAAAACTGTCAAAGGGCAGAATCCAGCAAGCTGATGATAAGCGACGCCGTGGTGTTAAAATGCACAATAGAGGGCGTGTAAAGCTCTAGTTTATGAGTCAGAAACCACAGCTGAGAACAACTAAGAAAATTACTTAGCATGTATTTTGTACTCCATTGAATAGCTTAAGTTTCTCTTTAGCATGATTCACCCTAAAGAAGAACACCCAAATTTTTACTGTTATTTGACAAAATAATAATTCAATTTTTTTAATGGGCAAAATCTAACGAATTCCTATTTTAGCGAGGGAGACGAAGGATCAGCCTTTCTTCCTGATATTTAGTTTGAAGGACAAGAACAACTAAAAACTATCAATAGGGCTTCGACCCAATAGATGAGCCCAATCATTTGGCCCAATCCTAGGGTGAAATCTTTTTTATTTTTTAATAGGTATTGGGCCAACACCTATCCATTAAAATTTAAACACTACAATTTAAGACGCGCTCCAAAGGCCACATAGCCGTTAGAAATAGGTCCACCCCCAAATTTCCACCCTCAATCCAACGGCTCATACTCCTTCAATTCAAACTCATAACCTTTGTCTCTCTCTCTCTCTCTCAGTCTCTGCAATTCTCATTAGTTAACTCTCTGATTTTCAAGGCCATGGATGGTATTGGTATGCTCTCTCTCACTTACAAATTCTTGATTTATTTGTTTAATTACGCAAATAAATAATTTAATTAATAAAGAAGTCGACATTCTCTCTCAGATCCAACAGTGGAAATGCTACCAGGGAACTTGGATCACACCATTCCTAATTGCGATTCCGAGCTTTTTTCACCCCCATTCACTGATGGAATCCAAGAGACTGATACTAGCCAAGAAGGTATCTGATTTTTTTATTCGTTTATATTTCAAATTCCAAAACATGGGTTTAAAAATTAGAATTTTCTATTAATTGCTTAAGTGCAAACCCTAGAAATTTGTAAGATGGGCGCTGGCTTTTCTTTGATTTTTCTTCTTAATTTTTTTCAATTGCGATTATACTATTAAATATGTGATACGAACGACATTCTGGGTTCTTTTCTTTCTGATAACCCTTGTCTCAAGCAAATCGAATAGACATTCAGTGCCTTGTTATAACTTAACATGTGTAATTAAAAAATAAAAATGATGTCTTGGTTGTTGTTTTAGAAACAGTAGAAGAAACTGCAAATTCTATGAAAGAGGATAGTGCATCTAGCAGAAACCAAGAAACTTCTTCAGCTCAGGAGCCCACTTTGCCAATATTGCATAAAATTATCAATTTGAGCTGTCAAATTCAGGTAAGATTTTCTAGTCCTGTGACCCTTCTCAATCTGGTTGCAATATAAGTTGGGAATTAGAAAAAATGGAAAGGAATAAATCAAAGATACAGTCATTTCATTCCAAGACAATTAGCTTAAGCCAAGTGGTTTAGTTGAAGTTCTTGTTTTATGCTGTCCGTGTACTGACTACTTCAATTCTTTTTTCTTTAGAATTTGAAGAAGGAACATGCAATTCTCTCTCAGCAAGTAAAGACTGTCAATACAGATTCCTTTCCTGGCCCTGAAGTCTTAGACACTCTTCAGCTTCTTAGTGAGTACCCGGTTTGTGACTGTTGACTTTTGCTTCTCATTTGTCTCTTCTTGGTGTCTTAATGTTTTTTTAACATACTGGTGTCAGGTAATGAATATAAGATCTTAAAGAAGAAGTACCTAGAAGAGTCATCTGAACGCAGGCAGCTTTACAATGAAGTGATTGAGCTTAAGGGCAATATTAGGGTCTTCTGCAGATGTAGACCGCTAAATCAATTTGAAATTGCCAATAGTTCTAATTTTGTAGTTGAATTTGACTCATCGCTAGATAATGAGCTGCAGGTCATTTCCTCTGATTCCTCCAAAAAGCAATTTAAGTTTGACCACGTCTTTAGGCCTGAAGATAACCAGGGTAACCAAAGATCTTATTCCCAACTTTGTTACGCAGAAAGTTTCCGTTACTAATGTTTGACCTATTTTGGTTTTAACCTTGTGTCTTTACAATGTGCAGAGGCTGTTTTTGCACAAACTAAACCCATAGTGACTTCTGTGTTGGATGGCTATAATGTATGCATATTTGCCTATGGGCAAACTGGAACTGGAAAAACATTTACAATGGAGGGAACTCCTAATAACAGGGGAGTGAACTATAGAACTCTAGAAGAGTTGTTCCGGATTTCTCAAGAAAGAAGTGATGTTATGAGATATGAACTATTTGTTAGCATGTTGGAGGTTTACAATGAGAAGATAAGGGACCTCTTAGTTGAAAACTCCAACCAGCCTCCTAAAAAGTCAGTTTCTCTTTTGCTATTATTATTGGGTAGTTTTATTCTTTCTTCATCCCCCTGAAACTTTATTGATTTGAATCCAACTATTCAATTGCAGATAGTTATTTTATCTTGGTATTGTACTAGAGGATTGATTTATCTTTTACTGCTCAATGGAGAATAACTAATACATTATGTTGGTGTGGATAATTGCTATGCTTATTGGTACTTGCCAAAAGTGTCTGGAGAATGCAATTACAGTTGGAAGAGTTTCCATTTCAGTACTTTTTTTTTGTAAATGTTTGTTACTGCACCTTGATCTGGCACAGTTAAAACTATTAACACCAAGGAGTCTAATCGGGCTGCAATCAATAAAATAAAGAAATGGAAAAATTAACAGTAGGGGGTGTTCATTTTAGGTGGCAGTGATATGGCCAATGTTGTATTCATAGGATTATAGGATGAAACTAAAATTGATAAGATAATGAATTTTTTTTTGTTACATGCGTAAAGGTTGGAGATAAAGCAAGTAGCAGAAGGGACACAAGAAGTTCCAGGACTTGTTGAAGCCCGTGTCTATGGAACAGAGGAAGTTTGGGATCTACTAAAATCTGGAAGCCGAGCCAGATCAGTTGGATCTACCAGTGCTAATGAGCTTAGTAGCCGTTCTCACTGGTAACAATAAATCCTCCATTTCCTGTTTTTGGTTTTTTTCTTCCTCGGAATAGACTTTATGGGATCTCATCAAGTTGTAAACAAGTCCTGATCTTTAGTGAAGATTGGTTTAGAATAGTCTAATATAGTTAATTGATCATAGGATTGAAAACAGATGTAGAAGAATCATATTTATCAGTTAAAGTGGTGGCCTAAAACAACTATGTATGTTAATGACCAAAATATTGATTGTGTAGCTTGCTGCGAGTAACTGTAAAAGGGGAGAATTTGATAGATGTGCAGAAAACAAGGAGTCACCTTTGGCTGGTAGATTTGGCTGGTAGCGAGCGTGTGGGGAAGATAGATGTTGAAGGAGAAAGGTTGAAGGAATCTCAATTTATAAATAAATCTCTCTCAGCACTTGGTGACGTTATCTCTGCTCTTGCATCAAAAACAGGCCACGTTCCTTATAGGTCTCTCTCTCTCTCTCTCTTAATTACATATATACTTGTCTTAAAAATTATTATATCTAATACACTCTTCTGTTCTGTATAAATCAGGAACTCAAAGCTCACTCATATGCTGCAAAGTTCTCTAGGCAAGCATCTGTTTATCATTTTTCTGTTAAGCAATTGAGTTGTTCTGAACCCAGGGATTGGGAACGATATTACTATTGCTGGGTGTTGACTGTGGAGAATTATTCGCCACTTTTCTTTCAATGAAGATGCTAACTAGAACCTTAAATGCAGGAGGAGATTGCAAAACCTTGATGTTTGTCCAGATAAGCCCAAGTGCTGCTGACCTTGGGGAGACTCTTTGTTCATTGAATTTTGCCAGCCGAGTACGGGGAATTGAAAGTGGCCCTGCAAGAAAGCAGGCAGATATCACTGAGCTCTTCAAGTATAAGCAAATGGTGTGTATTCTTGTTAATATGCTAAACACTTTATTTTTTTTTCCTTCTTTGCTTCTCATTGCTGCAACTGAGGTTTTTTTTATTTTTTATTTATTTGTAAATTAACAGGCAGAAAAGCTACAACATGATGAGAAGGAAACCAAGAAGTTGCAGGAGAATTTGCAGTCTTTGCAGTTAAGACTTGCGGCCAGGGAGCACAAGTGCAGAAGCCTTCAAGAAAAGGTAGGTAACTGACCTAGTTATGCTTCTTCTTGATGAAGTGTTAAACTAGTTGGAGCAGTTTTCCTTGAACAAGCCTGTTTTTGTGGATGCTTGATCTTTTTAAATTAAAATGAGTAACTGAATTTAACAATAGGTCAGAGAACTGGAGAATCTTCTGGGAGAGGAAAGGAAGACCAGACTAAAGCAGGAAACGAGATCCTTGGTCACTTCTCAATCTTCATTGCCATCTTTTAAACAAGCAGCAGAGAAGACCAAGGTAGAGAGGAGACCGCCTTTGGCTCCTTCAAAACTGAGGCTGCCATTGCGAAGAATCACCAATTTCGTTCCTCCACCAACTCCTCTCCAAACCAAGAAAACCAAAACTACTGCTTCTATGGTTCCGGCTTCAATTCAGGACAGAGAAAATTTCGCAAGAACTACTACAGTGGCTGGAAGGGACACTAAGAGCCTTTTGCAACCTAGGCGTATTTCTATTGCTTTCAGACCTCCTCCTTCGACATCTGCACAGGTTATTCAGCCTAAGAGACGGGTATCTATTGCTACGTTCCGCTCAGAGCCCAGTTTAAACTTGACAACACCACTCCACACTTCTGCTTCACGATTAAAGAATAGTGGTGCAGTGGATCGGCATTCATTCATGATGGGCCAAAGAAAAGCCAGATATTCAAGATTGTTCTCTCCATTGCCAGAATTCCAGTCAGCATCAGAAACGACACCAACTGCCATGAAGAACAGTAGCAAATTCATGGGAAGTCCACCAACTCAGCCAGGTTCATGGAAGCCAAGGCATCCAACAGTTGTCGCCTTGCAGCGAAAATCATTGCTGTGGAGTCCCCTCAAGTCCAGAGGAATGAAAAATTACAGGAAATCATCTTTGTTGCCTTCTCGACCCTCAACTGAGATGCAATGATGAACCTTGTTTTCATAATAGTAGCAACTTTTCCCCTTTTTCTGATTAAAGATTTTGTACTTCTCTTTGGGGTATTACTGCAAAAATGTATGCCTCTTGCTTACCAATCCATTCAATTTTCAGTGATATTATTCTCCATTTTTTTTCTCTCATCCCAGGCTCATATTTTGTCACCTTTTTAGTCATATTATCCTGCATTGCTTTTTCGTATCTTGCTGCATTTTCTTGGTGACATTTAAGTAAGGGTATGTTTGACTAACTATAAAAATTTAAATGAATGCTCTGAATTCAAAAAATTATATCTTAAATTTATTTTTTAAATAATTAAATAGAATTTGATTATATTAAAAATAATACTTAAAAATAAATATTATTTGAATAAAAATTCAAGTTATTCAAATGTAAAGAAAATATTGGATTCCATTATTAAATACAAAAATAAAATCTTAATGTTTTATTCATTGTTCAAACTAACTAATCGTGCCAAATGATATTTAATCATTTAATTTCTTTTAGGTTTTTAATAAATATAATATTTTCCTTTTAATAGTTAAACGAATATTCAATTTGATTTCTTATTTTATTGTTGTATATTAATTCTGCACTGTTATATTGATTTTAAATCTAAGAATTAGATTTTTTATTATAAAAAAAATTCAAAATTCCTGATTTTGTATCTCAATTCTCAACCTCAATGCAGTATTAATTACTAGTCTAATTAAGAGCTCACTTAAAGATTTTCAATTAAAATTTGGAATTTATAATTTTTAATATTGATTTAAAATTCATAATAATAATTAATAAATTAAAAATCCAAATGTATTCGTTCAAATTCAAAAACCTCCTTAAATTTAATAATTTTTTGATGAAAGAAAATTTTTATTGTCCATTTAAAATGTTCTAAGTAATTATCAAGATTTTTTTTTTCTATATATATATATAATTTTAAGTTATTAACAAAAAATAATACTATTTTAAGTTGAAAATAAAATTAGCCGTATGCAATTTTCTATATACGAATAAATAGATCGATGTGACCGTTGGGGATAAAAAGATCCGTTATCAAAAGTTTAATTCTCGAAAAGCTTTGAGTTTTTTCAGTTTTTTACTTCAAAGACAAAACTGAACTGAGAGAGAGTGTGCGCAAATGAATAGAAAGGAACAGAGTTGCTAGTCTCTGTCTCTGATTTATGGGTATTTAGCGAGAAAAGAAACAGAGTTTTGAATGTTTCTTTATTACTCTGTTGTAGTGGTGCAATCATGGTAGCAAGAACCCCACCAAAGCAGAGGAGAATGGTGCCACCTCTCAATCCTGTTCTAATTAGAGAAACCGTAAAGAAAGTAAATTTACTTGTAATTTTTTAGCTCAAAGTCTCAAAGTGCAATTGAATCCCTTGATTGGTTCCTAAGAAAGCTGAAGAAAAGAATAAAAAATTTCAAACTTGTTGTTTCCTTGGACATAATTCCATTCAAATTTTCATTCTTGACTGTACTCTTTATTCTTTTGAATAATGGATTCGTTTAATTTTCTTGTAAAGGTGGATAAATGTATGGCTAGATTGCAAGAACTCCAATACACAGCAGCAGGTGGAAATAAGGTGATTTCTGTTGTTAGTCTCAGTCCTAGAAGCACCAGAGGTTATCTAAGAATTAGTCTCAGGTGCAAGCAAGAATCTTTAAGGTAAAAATCACATTTGGGTTTTTGGTTTTCGTCAAGTTTTGTTACAGTCGAGCTTTCTTTTCCCCAACTAACTTTTTTTTTTTTTTTACTAATTTGAAGGATAAAAAATGATACCCCTAAGAAGTCTCCCATGGGGAAGTTGCCTGCAAGTGTCGTAGGTATACTGTCTATCTTTCATAATATGGTGCAAATTTATCAACTGGAGTCTAATAAGGAAATTTCATTCATGGGTTTTGAAAAATATGCAATTTTTTTTTTGTTTCTCATCTTCAACAGATTGCCCCTTTCAATCTTACAGTCTAAATGCTTTATGCAGCGGAATGGCGGAGAATGTCATTACCAGCAATGCTAGTAGGAGAAACAGTGGGAGAAATTCTACAAGCAAGCCAATTTGCCAGAGAAATTGTTGAAGCAGTTGCCAGCAAAACCAAGAAAACCAATTTAGAAGACCCTAAAACTCCAGCGACAAAACAGAGAAAACAGAGGCCAAACCCTGAAAATACTGAACTGAAGTCCAAAAGAAAGAAAGAAAAACAAATTAAACTGCAATCTATACGATCAGAATCTCCTTCTCCATCTCTTCAAAGAGCTCTGTCACGCATTAACTTCAAGGTTTCTCCTCCAAAGAACAGAGAACTGGAGAAAGGAAATACTAAATATTTAGCAAACAGAGCGTCTCCCAGGAATAGGCCATGGGCTAAAAAGACTATGCTGTTTCCAAATCCTTTGTTCCTTTCAACAGATTCCACTAAACAGCAGAAATTCTGCAGAACAAGGTCCCCAGTGATTTCAAGAAATAAACAGACCACTCCACACAAGTTCTTGATAAAGTCTCCACCTTCAGCTTCCAAGTTTCAAGTGAAAATCAAGAGCCCAACAGTTGTTTCATTATCACCTACTAGAGCTGCAAACTTGAACAAGAAATCATCCCCAAAGGTGTCAACTGCTTCAAAATTGCGTCGATCATTTTCACCTTCTAGATTGGCTAACAAATTGGCGTCTCCATTAAAAAGCAGGAAAAGTGTACGGAAGAGTGATGGGTTAATTAGTGGATTGAAACAACGTCCAGTGTCAATGCCAAGACGATTCTCATTTGGAAGAATTTAAGTTCTTTTGAGGATTCTATTCTGTTAAATCAATGTTCATAGTTGCTCTTTTATGTTTTTGGTTGCTGTGAGTACAAGTTCATTTCACATTTGTATGGATTCTGATTGTTTTTGTTATATATCAACAACACATGCATGAATTCTCATTGTCTATCTTGTAGGTTAATGATACAAACTTTTTTAAGCTGTACAAGTCCATCATGCAGATTTTAAACAGTTTAATAAAAATCCCCCAAAGTACATTTTTCCGTTATGGCATTATGGTATCTGACTGCTTTACTTGGAAAGAAAATTATCCCAATCCCCTCGAAAGGTAAACTTCTGCCATGAGTGCGGTCACAGTGAGAGCGGTTAACGTGCCAAAAACACATCAGTCCCTGCTGTGTAGGTTTTTTAGTGTCCAAAAAGTTTTTGTAAAATTTTTTAAAAATCATAATACTATAGTATTTTTTATAACGAATCCAATGATATATTTTTTTGTACAAAACAAAAATCAAATGAATTCAAAAAATACAATATAAGCGTATTAAATCTAAACCGTTAAAATCTAATGGTTTAAATTTAGTATAATTCTAACATATATTTTTAAATCCATTTAATTTTTATTTTATACAAAAAATATGTCATTGGATTTGTAATAAAAAATACTATAACATTGTGATTTTTAAGAAATTTTACTAAATTTTTTTGGTCACTAAAAAACCTACACAGCAGGGGCTAATGTGTTTTTGACACATCATCCTCCCTCAACCCCAGTAAGAGCACTAAATACTTCATAATTTCATCCAAGGCCCACAATGTTTACTGTTATTCTTATAAAATTTCAATGAAAATCTTCTAAAATAATAAAAGAAAAAAGAGCATAGCAATAACAATGAAACATAAATTTTCATAAGCCTATGAATCATTATCACTATTATTATTGTACATTGATGCGCTGGTTACAAACTTGAGAAACAGTGAAACACATTCCCACCCCCTCAAAAAAGGAAAGAAAAAACAAACTTTATCTCCAAACAGTACCCGATCCTCCGCAAGGTGAAACCACAGGCACCATTTAGGCTCAACAAGGCCCAGTATTCACACGGACTTAGCACACTGTCCACACTATGCAATAAGAAGACCACTCATTTGCTTGGAGATGCAAATCTTGTCCGCTCTCTCTGCCGGTTCGAAGCTCGATCTTTAGGAGATGATGTTTTACTTCCTAAACCTGCTTGGCGCATCATCTCTGCAAACACAATTTTCAGTTCATGCAACATTGACGTTTGAAATAAGCACCCAAAACTAAGTGATGAACTCAGTGAAGGAACCAAAAATTCTAATTCTAATCTTGTGGAAACACAAGTAACATAATGTAATTACACACTTTCCACTAAAGTAGAACATTAATCCTTCAGATTGTGTATGCATATTGACAATTAGGCTTTCTTCATTTATTTGTGCTTTTACTTAACATAAAAATACCAATTCTGATTTTATCTGACCAAAAAAGTCTAATACATCTAGCATTTCCACTGCTGTTCAGCTAAAACATATAAGAGACCTCCCATGAAAATTGTGACTGCAATTGACAACTACCCAAATCTGATATTGCTCATTTGCTATAATCACGCAGTAAGACAGAAAAATCGGAAGTTCACAAAACAGAGAATGGGACAAAGACATAATTTAATTGAAACTTAGATATGTATGAGCGGAAGAAAGATATTCAAACCTCTCTTTCTCTCAAGCTCTTGGTCGAGTTCTTCTTTCCACTTCTTTTGTCTCTCAGAAAAGCTCACGCTGAATAGACATCCCATTTCAGATTACTACCAACTAATAGAAAATCACATCAGAGCAAGCTAAGAGATAAAACCAACTTATGGACTAACCTCGGGCAGCTTGATTCTGGCTGGTCATCAACTACAAGTCCTTTTCGATCATTGTATTGAGGTGATGAATTTTCCCCCAGATATTGATCACTCGCATTGCCAACATTTGATACATGCCTATTATTACTCCCAGGGCTTCCAGTACTAATAGCATCAGTTGTCGCAGATGGGGTTCCAACAGGGACTCGACTTGGTGACCTGCTTTTGGGAGGTAATTTCAAGTAATTTGGAGGAGTTTCATCATGTGAACTCTCTGCAAAGCTTGGGGAGCAAGCTGCATTCAAACTGTTGTAGAACTCGTATAAAGGCGTTTGCAGCTTCTTTAGTTCTAAAGCCTGACACATCACATCACAACAGTCTTCATTAAATCCAGATCCAGAACATCATTGCAAATTCCTATTCAATATACACTAAAGGCAGTAGTACCTTCTCACCCAGAAAGGCTCTAATTTTAGACTCAGTAAGTTCATCATCATCCTCAGAGAATGATGCCCCACAAGGAAATGAAAAATTATTTTCCCTTTGAGCTGATTGGTCAATGTCCAATTTTGCTCCTGCTTGTTCTGGCTCTGGACTTCCATCAAATTTGGACCTTCCAGATAGCTCATGTTTAGAATTACAACTCTAATTCAACACAATTACCAATCCATGTTAGCAAGAGTGTTATATGATTACAGAGACAACTGACTGATGAGAACGACATGAAAGCAACATCACCTTGTTAAAGTCATCAGCAATCAAAACAGGACTGAACTTGACTTCACTTGTAGTTGTGGTAAAATCATCTCCATCAATTTGACACATATCATCATCATTTTTATTTGTTGCCCATAAATCCTTGCTTTCCAACAATTTCTTTGGATCAATTGAGCTGCTCAGACTGCCTAAGTTACAGACATCTATTGTGCCAGAGACAGATGACATTTTACTGTCAACAAAGTCACACTATTGTCAAAAGATTCTAAAAGCATCATGCAGACAGTTGTAATGAATCATCTCGGAAGTTCAAAGCATACCAAATTGTAAAACTTACAAGATTTCAAGCTCCTTGGTACATGAGGGCAAAGCAATTTCAGATTTTTCCTATGTTAATGGAAATTCAATCACAAAAAAACATGACCCAACAGAAAGTATAAAAAGCCAATTAGCATGGGATCCAGTTCAAGTATACTAACCATGGAAGGGGTCTGAATAACAGGATCAGATGCTCCATGATGGCCAGTAACAAAGGGATGCTGCATTTAATAGAAATTTAGAATTATCTAATATTGCTTAAACCAAATATGAATGATCATGCCTAAGGTCATCACCAGTAAATTAACCAAGAGCTTGCCACAGAAAACAATGCATCTTATGAGAAAAGGAAATGCTAATCAAATTAGAATCACCTGTAGCAATTTAGATGCATCTGGCCTCAGATGTGGTTCCCTGTCAATAGAAATTAAATATGTTACAAGTAAAAGGCCGCTGTGGGCATACCACTTTTGTAGGAGTTGAATGTGAACATAAGTGTAATAATGCAACCTATATTTTTCTAATATCTTAATAACGTTTTACTACACCCAATCTACTGTTCAGTACATGTAATTTTATCAGGACATTGGAAATTTGATTTTGATACCATTAAAACAAGATGACATGAAAAGGATACAAAATCATTACTTTTGCAAGCACTTGAGGAGAAAATCTTTTGCTTCAGCAGAGAGATGTTCTGGAATTTCTGGATGTGACTTTGTTGATCCTATATAGAAGAGTGCAGCAACCTGATAAAACCATCATTAGCGCAATATTTCAGCAAACTTTATTAAATTAAAAAAAAAAAAAATCTTAATAGGTTGCAGATTAGGTACCTCCTGGTATTGTTGGCTCCAAGGAGGCTTTCCAGTGGCCATTTCAATTACTGTACATCCGACGCTCCATATATCAGCAGAGCTTGGAAATTGTTTTATAACATATATCAGTCATCAGTCAAACCCATCAAAAATAGAACTCCAATATTTTTGTATAGATTAAGGAGGACAGGACCTTTGAACCACACCATGTATATCATTAATGATCATATTAATAAGAGAGCATGGTAAATTATGCAAAAAACACCATGTCCAGAGCTAAATTCAATAAAATGCATTCCAGAATTCTTGATTGAATGAGTTGCATCATGACTTTCTAAGACCCCAACTTTTCTTTTTTCTATTTACCTTTTTCATATTTTGATAGATCATCTTTCTCTGAACTTTATGGTACATTATCTTACAATAAATTTTGCTTAGATTTTTTTTTTTTTTTTTTTTTTAAAGAGTGAAAAAGATCTTACAGGAGCAAGTTCAAAATACACCATCATGCTAGTATGCATTTAACATATAGACACTAAGAGGAATTTAATTATCCTTACAAGCTATGCCCAGTCTGCAGGATGACTTCTGGAGCCATCCAATATGGAGTTCCCTTCATTGACTTGGCCCCAGAAACAGTGGCCTACAGCAACAAGCATCTCGATTAGACCAAAACCAGAAGATTTAATTATATAGACACCACTTCTAAAGAATACTAACAGTAAATTTGAATAGAAAGTGGAGAGACAGATGAATACTAGTTCAACAACTTGTTTTGATGCACCAAAATCTGCAAGTTTAATGCATCCTTTATTATCAACAAGGATATTGGCCCCCTGAAAACAGATAAAGAGAAATATCACACACTTATATTAAGAAAATTAGAAAAGCAAGAAAGACCTTTTCACACACGCAATAGCATCAAATGGGGATTTAAAGCACCTTAATGTCCCTGTGCATAATTCCATTACTGTGTAAATACTCCAAACCGAGCAGCAATTGTTTTGTGTATGTCCTTATAACCTACTCAAGAGATTAGAACAAGAAGGTTAGTAATAAGTTACCTAATATACATGAGTTCAGTCGGCAAGACTTACTGCCTCGGGGAAGGGTCCAAATTTCCCTAAAAGTGATGATATTGATCCCCCAGGAACAAATTCAAGCAGAATGTTTAAGGTTTCCTCCTCCCTAACTGTACCCAAATATCTCTGAAGATCAAGGAAAAAAAATGGTATACACTGTCAGAATGTTGGTGTTCTTCTTGATTCAAAAAAAAAAAAGAAAAAAGAAAGAAAGAAGATTATATTCATTACTCACAACAATGTTGGGATGGGAGAGATTCTTCAAAAGCTTCACTTCTTCCTCAAGTTCTCTGAGGTGTGCCTACTTATATCAATAATAAAATTCAGTGAACATATTTCTCTTCAAATCAATCAAGTGAGACCTATAATTGTGATCAATCCGTACCTGCGCTCTCTCCCTTGAAGCACCATTAGCTGCAATCAACACCTAGAAAGGGATATAGATAAGAATGAAAAGTTAAATCAAACCCATAATCATCAACCTCATAAAAAACAAAAATAAGCTACTGAAACAAATTCCAGAAGTGAAATTATGCAGAACTCAAACCATTACAGAAAGGAGGGAGGGATGAAGATATTACAAAAAAAAAAGTACAAAGCGATAGTTAATATCAAATTCCCAAAATTGGGAAACATACTAGATTAATAAGTTCAAATATTTCAAAATCCAACTTCTCCAAAATTAAGCCAAATACAACTCAAAGTTAAACCTCGAGAAAGGTACCTGCTTGACAGCCAAGAGAAAAGTGAATAAAAAAGGTACCTGCTTGACAGCCAAGAGTTCTCCAGAATCAAGATTCATACCCATGTAAACATGGCTAAATGCACCACAACCGATCAACTCCCCTTTGCGATATCGGATCGGAGGCGCCATCGGAAGCGATGGAGAAGAGGGTTTAGAGAAGATTCTGGATTTGCGAATGCAAGAATTTATCTTTTCCACTAGGTTTCCAGTTAATGGATTGATAAAGTTGTCTTGATCATCTGAATGTGCACGAAAAACCATTGATCGCCTAACTGATCCAAGGAAGACTTGCATTATCGAAGTCGTCCAGAGAGATTGGTGGGTTTAACAGAGAGGAGTGGGCAGCGGGGATGTTCGATTTTGGTCGGCAAAGAGTCAGAAAATGGAGTTAGAGAGTGGGAAAAGTTGGGGAGATGTTTTTTCGAAAATTTAGAAATTGAAAAATAAAAAAAAATTAAAAATTATTAATTTCAAATGATAAAATCAATTATTAAATTAGTTAACAGTAAGTTGATTATTAAATAAATTAAGAATAAGGATTACAATATATATAATTAAAATTAAATAAATTAATACTCGATAAATTAATAATTTTTATTATATAATGATTTTTTATAATTCCGACTTAAATTAATAAATTAAATTGAATTAATGGGTTAAATTAATACTCAATTAATTAATTATATTAATTTATAAAGGTTTTACTATATGTATATGTAAATATGACTTTGTCCTAATAAAGTTCTAATTAGATCTAATGGATGGTTCAAGATGGGCAGAGGAGCAGAAAAACAATGAAATAAGATGTTGGTCTGATCTTCCAGGTGATATTATTACTCTAATCAAGTCTCACCCATTAGGAAGAGACTTTTTCATTTTTAATTGTGTTTGTAAAACATGGAGATCAATTTCAGTTTCAGTTCTAACTTCTGTAAAACTGATCAAAAATTTCAGTTTCAGTTCCAATTTCAGTAAACTGATCAAACCTTTAGAATTAGAAACGTTGTCAGAGATTACTCAATTTCCACTGTTCTTATTCTTTGGAAAAGGTGGTTCAATATGCAATCTTTATCATTCTGTAAACAACATTGCATTACATGCACAACGGATATCCTAGAAACAGCTAATGCTACAGTTCGCTTCTTAAAATATGGATGGCTGCTTATGTCTCAAGGGAAGTTCTTTTTCAATCCTTTCACCGAACAAAAAATTGATCTTTCTAAACTAGGTAATTTCTGTGGTTACAATTTTAATGGGATTGTCTTTTACTCTATTCCAATCTCAACTGATGGTGTTATTTTGATGATCTCGATTTCAGCTTTATTCTCCATGGCGAAACTCGATGGACCAGTTTTACGCTTGATGACAATACAAGGGATTCATCACCTCTCACTGCAATCCTATTTTTCATCATGGGTTTTTTTTTTTACTGTTTGGGAGAAGATGGAAACTTGAGAACTTTTGATCCTATACCAGAGGCTAAAACTTGTTGGACCCTTCTTGCTTCACCTAAAAAACCATGTCTTTCAATTAAAAGGAACTATTTAATTGACTGCAATGAGGAATTTTTTCAGAGGCCATTTAGGAAAATATATCAAGATTTTCAAGCTTCATAGTCAATCGATGTCCTATTAAAGAGTGAATAGCTTAGGAGATGAACTGCTATTTGTGAGTCACACATCATTATCAGCAAGAAGCAAAGAACTAGAAGCAACACACACAATTATCAGCAAGAAGCAAAGAATTAGAAGCAAAGGGAATGCAGAACAACATTTATTTTCCAATATTTCCATTTCAGAATGATTATGATTAGAATCGTAGTTGACCAAAATATGAAGTTTATATGGATTTTGCATTCCTTAATCTCTGAAACTAACTTTTGGAGTTAAATTCTTTAAATAAATTTATTTAAGAATCATTTTTAGAAGTTGGAATGAATACAATTAACAAGTCATAAAATAATTTTGTTTTTTGTTTTTTTTTCCCCTTTCGTTACATCTTGAGGTTATCACTAATTAGAGAATTAATTGCGCACATTATGTTTTTAAATTTCATTTCAGGATTAAATGATCTTATAAAATTAGGATAAAACCCACAATTTTATTCCTAAATTTTTTGTCAATATTTAATGTGCCTTTAATATTAATTTTATAGCTAAAATAAGAAGAAACAATTATTTTTAGCTTAATTTAATTCAATTATTTGAAAATAAAATTAAAATAATAATTTTATAAATACCTTAATTAGGATAAATTACTTCTTAAAAGAATTATAAATTTATTATCGAGTCAAAATTTTCTATTTTTAGAAATAAATTTAAAATAAAAAACATTAGGGTTCGTTAGGGGTAAGAAATTGAATTAAAATTATGTTAAAATTATAATTTCAACGTTTGTTTCATATAAAAAATTGAAATTGAAATTAAATAAAAAAATTGATGACGATAAAAATGACAGTGAACCTCTGATGGTGGTGGTGGGATTGGTGATGGATCTTCTGTGAGCTATTGTTGCCAGTGGAGATGGTTTGGCGAGCCATCCTTACTAGCGATGATGATTCAACAAGCCTTCACCGCCGACAATAGCAGTGGTGGCGATGGCGATAATGATAGACTGGTGTCGACTGTGAAGATAAATCGTTGCGGATAGTAGCGGATCACAATCACCTGTAATGACAAAGCATCACCATTGATGGTATTGCTGAGAGTGATAATGACAGTGAGAAAGAGGATATTGGTAATTATAAAATTATAATTCTTTTAAATTGAAAATGAAATTGTGAAATTGTATTTTTTTGTTATATTACAATTTCTTAAAATTATAAGTAGAATTTTAACTTTAATTTCAAAATTTTCAAACAGAGCTTATTGATTTCAAATAATAGCACTCCACATTTCAAAGGCAGTTTCACTTTGGCTGTGGATAGTGAATTATTTCCATGGATACTTCAATCCCGAGCTGCTGCTTCTACCCCTGCTCTTCGCCACCAATACAAAACAACCCAACTTCAACCACTCGTTTTGCCTTATCTTTTTCACATCCTATCTTTAATGGCTATAATGGGATTTCACTAAGCAGAAGCTTTTCTAGGTCAAAATATCAGTGGAAAGATGCAGCTTTTGGAGTTGCAAGGTAATTTCCTCTTTTTTGAAGAAATCCTTAACTGATTCTGCTTGTTGAATTAACTTTTTCCAAATGAATTGCTGTTAAAGGGCACCATGGGAATTATTTATTTTGATTGAATTGGTTGTATGCTTATTTAGTTACTTGATGCTTTGACTTGCATGGATTGAGAGTGAAGATGAGATTGTGATTATGGTTGTTCCTGAAAATTGCAGCCAGTTTCTCTGATGATCCGTTGTTGAACTTACTTTCTCAATCCTTTATAGCAGGCAATGCTTATCATGCGCTTATAATTTTATGTTTAGATTCACTCACTTTTTAAATAAAAAGCATTTCTTTCTTGCAAATTATTTCCAACACAAGCAAAAATGTAATACTTTGAGTGAAGTCTTGTATCATAATTAGGCAGATAGTTGCAGTTACTTTCAGAAAGAGAACAACGAAAGAGAAAAATAATAAAAAATACTGGTAGGCTGGTACAGTCAAACCTTTAGAAATTAAAAATGTTAGAACTAATAAATTCTATTAATTAAAAAAATATTAATTATTTAATAAATTAATAATTTATTAATTTAAAAAGAGTATTTATAATTTAATAAATATTATTTAATCAATTAAAAAATTATTATATTTTATTAATTTTATAATCAATTTAATATGAGTTAAATGAATTGAAAAAAAATATATAATAAATTGAATATAAATTAATTAAAATAGAAAAAAAATATTATCAATTAAGTATAAATTAAATAAAATAAATAAAAAATATATGTAAATTTAATATGAATTAAATAAAGAGAAAAAAATATGAGTATAATTATTTAAATTTAAAATAATTTTTATATAAATCAATTCAAAAGATTTCTTATATATTTTATAATTACAATGGCTTCTCATGTAAAAAGTATTCAAAAATCAATCATAAAAATTGAGATACATAAAATATTATATAAGTATAGTAAAAAATATATGAATTTAAAAAGAATTATATCAATGGATTTCTGATAAATTCCACTTGATAGTTAGTTAAAATACAATGTCAAATACATTCAAATAAGATTAGAGATGAAAATATACTCAAAACATCAATAATACTTAATAAGTTTTTATTATAATTCAAGAAATCATTTCCTGAAATTTTAGTTGTAATAAAAAAAATTAGAGATGAAATTCAATTAGATTTAAATTTCAAGAAAAAATAAGTAACAATATATTCATATTTTAATAAAATATTATAATATATTATATATAGAGTATTGTTAAATTATTAATGACAAATTATTAATTTATAGTATAAATGAGACTATGTAATTATGTATAGATTTTCAGAAAAATATTATCTTATTAATTTATCTAAATTATTAATTTAGTTCACTCGTCTAAGTCAGGATCAAAGAAAATTATTATATAATAAAAATTATTAATTTATCGAGTATTAATTTATGGAGGTTTTACTAGTTGGTTTCTTTGTTATAGCATTTTGGTTTATTAGTTGTAAAGATTTCATAGAAACTCTATTATGTAACAGTTTGTATAATATTTTCAAGTACTTTGTGAGCTTTCAAAAGGAGGCTTGAAAATATTTTTCTTGCATACATGAAAATGTGAATGTAAAGGTACGAAAAGCATAATCTTATTGGCTTCTCCTTGGCCTAGCATCTTACACTATCTGTTATACTTGTTATTCTCCTGTAGCAGTTCTCAACATCCTCACTGTTAAGATTTACATCATATTATCAAATAAACATTGATTTACAAATTACATGGGTGATTAACTGCACTGACTTGCGTCTAATATATTTTGCAGCACTTTCACCATAGTTTACTCAATGAGACCTCTGCCATGTGGTGCTGTATTTAGGTGTTATCCAGGGTAAGAACCAAATGAATATGTCAACCTGTAAACTTGAAGTCTAAGATCAATGAATGCCCTGAATTGATAAATGCCAAATTATTGACCAACTATGGGCATAGATAGATGCTGAAGAACCTGAGATTAGTTGCTAATCTATAGAAGAAAGTATCAGTAGACAGAAAATTACTGATTCTGATTTGATCTTGTGCAGATAATATTTAGAAATGTGGAAAAAAAGCCAGACCAAGGCCCATCTTTATTCAACAAAGCAGCTGGCATTCTCCACTAAACCGATTCATGAGGCTATTTCGAAGTAGCTTTATGTAGGCTTTGCATCCATCGTAGTTTTGTTCCTTCTTTTTTATTGCTTGAAAGTTACAATGTTCAATGTAAATTCTTCCCAAAATATAAACCGACTTGTGCTATTCAGTGGAATCATTTTTTCATTCATATTTTGATTTTTTAAGATGAAAAGCATGAAATTTTCTTTTGCGCACAATTTCCACATTAGCTTTTTCTTTTCCGCTCCGTTTAATTAATGAAAATATCTTACTGTCCATATACTTTGAACTCAATTTTGAAGTTGGAATTTTCTTTTCCGCTGCGTCAAATTATTTAGACAAAAGAAAGCCCATTCTTAATTTACAGGCCCATCAACATATGAAATTTTAACTAGATTGGGAAGGGGCCGCGCGAACGCAGGCCCCCACTACCACAAATTATGACGTAGGCTCTCCCTCTTGGGGAGACCTTAGGCCAGCACCCCTCCTACGTGCAATGGAGGTCACTAACCTAGGCCATGGGCCTTCTTGATCACCCATTGACCCGGTCCAGGTAAGTATGTAGACACGTTGCCTTAGGCTTCTTATTTATAGTCACATAGCTTCTCATCTCCTTTGTGTTATTTCGATGTGGGATTAAGCATACATGTTTACTCTTTACAAATATCAGTGGGTGGATGGACCAGGAGTAGCCAATGTATTTTCTCTTATTCATTTCTCGAGAAAAATTGGTTGTATTATATTTTGAATACATGACTATGCTTTGTATTTTCATCACAATAATAATACTGATTCCCTTCATGATCATAATTTTTTTAAATTAAAATTATTTGTACTCCCATCCATCAGTATCTCCTGTAAATACAATTCCACGAAAAATTTAAGTTTATAAAGTACAAATACTATAAGGCATCATAAAAAAAGCAGTTCTCTTTCCTTCTTTTTTTTATTTTTTTCCCTTCTATTTTCATTAGAACAATTGCGAGTCCTAATATAAAAAATGGAACATTCTTACGAAAATGTTACACTTCAATTGAATCAGAATTTGAAAAAAAAAAAAAAAAGAAATCAAATATGAGACTGCAATTTCTTAAAGGTGACTGAAAATTAATAAAATGTGATGCTTAAATGAAAATCACTTCGAATATGCGAAGACAACCCATTTTAACGGTGAGATCTATTTCCATCCTGTGAACAAGTTAACCAAAAACATTTTGTAGCCAACCAGGCCATCGCCAATCTTTCCGCTCGTGTAACCCACCTAAGCAATAAAAGTTAATAGATAGAATTGGTAGGGGCCGCGCGAACGCAGGCCCCCGCTGCCACAAATTATGACGTAGGCTCTCCCTCTTGGGGAGACCTTAGGCCAGCACCCCTCCTAAGTGCAATGGAGGTCACTAACCTAGGCCATAGACCTTCTTGATCACCCATTGACCCCGTCCAGGTAAGTATGGAAAGCAGTAGCTACACGCTTGTTATTTATTGCCAAGACCCTTTGTATCTCCATTGTGTTAAACCGATGTGGGATACATTTCAAATACTAGTTGGTAATCTTTATCTTGTCCTGTTACAACCTTCTTAATTTTATAGCCAACATAACATGCAAAGGTCATAGCCTTACCGGCAAATCAGGAACGGATTTATCAATCAAAGATCAATAGTCGTTATAAGCAGAAAATTAATTAATTGTTTATGGGAACCAAAAATAAACTGTAAGAGGAGTAAATTTTTTGCAGTCCCCAGCTCATATGGACTTGGCACATCTAATGTTTCTTTCCATTACATGCTTTTGGTATCAGTTCTTTGATGAAAATAGTATATAAAGCTTTCTTTGCTAGTTTGCCTGGTTCTCCAAAATCATGCTATCGCTAAATGTTGAGTCTGGTGACAGAAGATGAATCCTGAACGCTGGAAGTATAAATGTATAATCCAATAGAATTGCAAGTGTAAATTTCAAAACCAATCAACATGTTGAGTTGAAGTCTTTGGTTGCATCTTCGGCTTCTGGTATTAATTGTTCCCGAACTTAGCTTTAACGATAAGTGAATAAAGCAAGTCTGCCTCTGCAGAACTATCATAGGGTGCATCCAATATACTGCAATTTAGATGCAAGCAGAAGTTAAAAATAAGCTATGAAGACCTGAATCATATGCCACAGTCGCAAGGCATTACATGGTCATAAACAGCTTAATATGTATTTTAAAGCAGTTGCAGCAAAAATTGGTGCTGCCAGTTCTATTATGCTAGAAGAGAAAGGCCTCATAATCATGCATCTGCAGTTCCAGTTGAAGTGGATTTATTTGACTCTAGTGGTTCATTTCACAGACCATACAGTGTATCAGCAAAGTTATCCAGGGAGTGTGTTAAACAAATATACCTGTCAAGTAACTCTTCTAGAATAATTCTCTGCAAAGGTGTCACATAATGAATACAACTTCTTGGACGTTGACCAACTGCAAGCTGAACTTGGTAATCTTCACCATGCCCTAATCAAAGAAATAGTGATTTTAAAATTGAAAATATTAGTATTAATGTCCTTTTTATTGGACCTCCAAAAAAATGACATATTTTCTTAATATGCGCAAACAATAACTTATAAGATGTTCACATTTTTGGACTGAAAATATGCTTGTTTAATAATATGCTTGATCATTTTGCCTTGCCATCGCTTGTAAACACAAGCTTGCAAAGTCGAGATAACGATGAACTTAATAGTTAGCAGACCAACCTTCAGAAGTTGCCCTTGCAGATCCAGTTGAAGAAAGATATGTGTACGCATGAGGAGCTCTTTGTACACATGAATAAGGACACCCTGTAAATATTTTTGAATGATAAAGGTGAAAGGTAATACACAAAATTAACAGAATTAATGTAGAGATTACAAAATAGGCTTATCAAGATGAAGAGAACACATAAAAGTGATTTCTCACTGAAATTTATTTGCAGCTTGTGAAGATTTCAAATCTCCAACTTCCAGTGCTCACGCAGTAACACTCATTTGCCATTTGTCGGATTTTAGATCTAATTTGGTTCAAATGACTCAAAATTTGTTTTATTAATTAGGCTCTTGTTAGGGTTCAAACTCGCAACTCATAGCCATAGAGACAACTCCAAAAGCCTGGGGCCAAAACTAATTGGTGGGTTTGGATAACACACTAATACTAACATTAAATATTAAGTTGTCAACAAGTCCTGCATGCAGAAATAAAATTTCAGCAACCAACTGGCATAAACTAATCCATTATATTTTGAAAAATCGTGGTACTCCAATCTCCAAATTCCTGCCTTCACCATTTTGATAAAAAAAATTTATAGCTTCATCCTCAAACCCATCTTGTGCAAGACCTATAAGAATTACAGTCATGAAAACCTTATCAAGCTCAACTGCAGACTCAAAAATCCGCCATGCATCTCCCACACTTCCACATTTTGAATATATGTCCATTAATGCACTCTCAATGCATAAATCCAATTGAATTCCCAATTTCCATGCAAGTCCATGAATTTGACGCCCTTCCCCTAATGCCTGCAAACCAGAACATGCCATCAATGAACTCAAGTATGTCAAATAATTTGGTTCCACCAATCCACAACGCATTTTCACGAAGAATCTCAAACTATCCTCGTACAATTCATTTTGAGATAGCGCTGATATGAGAGCTGTCCAAGTAATAACATTCCTTTCAATCATCTCATCATAGACTCCCCTCCCAAAAGTAGAGCTCTCATATTTGAAATACGATGTTATCATTGCATTCCCTACTGTTATTTCCTGCTCAAAACCATTCAGAAACACCAAAGAGTTGATAATTCTATTGGCAAAACTAAGCTCAGGTCTATCACAGGCTGATAATATGGTGGTTAAAGTTGCTTGATCCAATCGATAGCAACCTGATTCTCGCATTTGTTTAAAGAACCCAAAACCCATATTTAAGTCCCCATTCCTTAAAAACCCAGAAACCATTGTATTCCATGACACAGTATCTCTCATAAGCATATTATCAAACAATTTAGCAACATCGGTAAAGACTCCAGATTTTGAGTACAAGGACAGAAGAGAGTTCCAAATAACAAGTGCATTTCAGAAATTAGAATGATCTTGGGAGTCGAAAAACTCAGGGTTTTTGATAATGGAGGCATGAATGGAAGAACCCAGATGGCAGTAACCTTCCCTTCCACAAATAGATAAGAGTTCTTATATTTACATAGTTGATTATAAAAGTAGAAGATGCGGGAGTCTGATGGATTTGCATTTTGAATGGAGAAGACACAGAGGTTACCCAAGAGGGAAGGTGGGAGTTCAGTTTGTGAATGACCCATTTGGATTTCATCCATGAAAATGGCAGTTAGAGACAGTATTTGTGTTACTAGGGAGGGAAGCAACCAGAACCTTGCCCGATGCTAGGTTCACCCTACTAATAAAAAAAAATTAGAGAAATAACTAAACAAAGATTGATAATATTAAAATCTAAGTGAATATCATTTTTTTCATCAAATTATATATTAGGTTGTGATTTCAAAATTTAAACTTTATCCATAATATTTCAAAAACAAGATTAAATTCACCAATTAAAACTATCTATATCTTTTTTAAAGATTTTTCCCAAATGTTGATCAAGCAGCTTGGATAAGTACATATTCCTTGTAGGGAAAAAAATAAAGGTAGGGCCAGTGTGTTATTTATCAAGTCAATTTGTTGGAAAAGAAAGCACAACTGCACAAGGATGATCCTTTTCTGGCTCTTGGATTTTGAATGACATGAAACGTAACATAAAAACTATATCGTGCCAATCTTATATTAAGATAAGCAGCAGAAGAGTTTTGTAGTTTCAATTGAGGGTATTATAATTATGAATACTAAGGTTGCAAAATAAGTTAATCTATTTAAGCAGAAATATGACGAGACAAATTAGAGCACAAAAAATAACTTCAAATGCTAAACAAAGTTCCTCATCGCAATTATTTACAATTAAAAATAAGAAAACAAACTTAGGTATAAAAAAATTAAAAAAGAAAAGATTGTGAATGCTGCCCAGACGGTAATCCTTATTTTATCACAAGAGAAACTTTTATGAAGGAGCAAATGACTGATGGAAGTACTCTTGCAGGGCTCAGACAGCAGTATAACACTCATGGAAATTCCAGCCATTAAGCCTTATCCGGGGGCTGACGCCTGAAGCAACCTCAAAAGACAGCTTGACGGGCATCTCCTCCCCAGGCATGAGTGAAAAATAATTGTCAGAGTAATGAACAGGAAGAATTCTTGTGTCTGCTTGCTTGTAGTCATCTGGCTTTGTTGCATGAACAGAGAAATGCAGGAAAAAAGCAACTGCCCCAGCAGCACCATTAATTTCAGCAACCCCAAGGTCATCACTTTCCCTCGAAAAATGCCTGTATATCCTCTTAAATAAACTAGCTTCATGTTTTTTCTGAGTCACATTATTTATAGGTTCCATTGAGGCCGAATCAAAATCACCATCATATTGCCTTGTAATGAAATTATTCTTATAGGTCGAGCGTCTAGAGTCTGGTTTCTTCGATGTGTTTCGCACTATCATTTCCACTTCATAAGTTGAACCTTTAATATAAGTATTAATTGATGTTAGCCTAAGGGGAACTTTTTTATTCCTGTATGGCTCCAACAGCTTGTAATCTCCACCAGGCAGATGCAACCAGTAGAAGTTCCTAGATATAATGCCTTGATCTTTCATATTGTAGAGCTTGAGCAAAAGGAAGTAGACAGGCTTGGGGTTTTTAGACTTTGGATAGTTCATCTCAGTAATGGGTACTACCTTCTTTGGTGGAACAGAAAGTTTTTCAAAAACTTTATAATATGGACAAGTTCCATCTAAATCCCATATTGATGCTTCTATGGCTACGCCAGATAGTTCTACCGACTGGGTATTAACAACCTGTTCATGGCAAGGCAAATAGAAAAACCACATAAACATTCTGAAAAACCTCAACCAATGGATTAATCTTCAATGAAAAATTGATGCAATTAAATCTTTTCACTGCCATAATATTTTCAATCAAGTAGTGTGAATTACCTCAATAAAATATGTATCCAGATTCAGTTGGACATGAATTGGCTCAGCACCAGAACGGCAACCATAATAACCTGCAGTTTGGTCGTGAAGATGATCATAGAACTGGCCTCTCAAACCTGTCCAAGGATTCTGAGTCTTCCAAATTAAGAAACCAGTATGTTTTTTCCACATATGTGAAGTATAGCCCTCCACTAGAGCTTTATACTGGATGTAGTTCACTAGTTGAGCCTGAGATGATTGGTTTAAATAGCAAGTTAATAGACACTTAGGAAAACAGTAAAAATATCCTGGTAAGTAGAAGAAGATCTCACATACCTTCAAACAAAAATCATCAAGATCTGTTGGGACCCCGTACATTAAAATTTGATCATGAACCACACCAGGTTTTGAATAGGGAATATATTTATGGTATTCCCATATGGGGTTTGGAAGTTCTTCTACATAACCATTGGAAAGCTTCTTAAAATATGGAATTTGCCACCCTTCTGGTGGCATTGTTGCTCTGATAGTAGCAGCCACAGGCATTCCCACAGAACCAACCTCAGGATTGAATCCATACTTGTAGTAATATTCTCTAAAGAAGCTTTCAGGATATTGGATTTCATAAGGACCATCAGTCCAGCCCCCCTTTCCATCTGCAAAGCCATCCCACATGGATCCTTGGATATAAAGGCGTGTGCCATCTAGAAATGTGCTAGGATCTCCTGACTTTGACAATTCTTGCATAGACTTGTCAGTTTCATCTAAGTTCATAAAATGGGGATGGAGTTTCAGGTCATTCTTTAAAGTATTATTGATGTCAGGTGGTGGGACTTGTTCATTTCCACCTACCCAAAGAGCAAGACTAGGATGGTTTCTGAGAAGCTTCACGGTGTCTCTGGCGCATACCATAAAAAGTTCATGGTCAAGTGGACCATCAGGATTTGATACTGGGACACCTCTTCCATCAACGTCTCCAGTAATCCAAAACTCTTGCCACACCTGCATAACTTGGATCAGGCTTATGATGAACTGTAATAATATTATAGCCCATTAAATTTTAAAAGAAATATGTCAATCTATGGTGACGCAGAGAAATTCCAAGTAGGATAAGCTCTCATGAAGATAAGTTGCATTCAACAAAAATACAAGCAAGTTTTCATTCTGGCAGAGATTATTTTCAAAACTTGATTTCACTAAATCAGCAAGCAGTTTGTGTTTAAGTAGAAGGAAGGGAGAGAGAACTAATACTTACAAGCAAGCCATAAATGTCGCAGTAGTGATAGAACTCTGGCCTCTCAGCTATTCCACCACCCCAACATCGGATCATGTTAAAATTCATATCCGCATGGAACTTGATGTCAGCTTGGTAACGTTTCTTAGAAAGCCGCAACAACCCATCTGACAATATCCAATTACCACCACGGATAAAAATAGGCTGATCATTGACCTTGAACAACCTGTAAGACGTGCATCAGCTTTGAAACTAGTTGCAGAAGCTGAAGATAGAATCTTAAATATATATATATAACATCAATCAGTTGCTAAATGCAATACAGCAGTACCTCCCACCAGTTTTACTATCAATATGGCTCTCAATTTTACGAAATCCATACAGCTGGCTCCATGAGTCAGACTCTCCATATCCCTTCACATCAACAGTAATGATGATGTTGTACAAGGATTGCTTTCCCATGCCATTTGGCCACCATAAATTGGGCTTGTAGAAAAATATCTGCCAGTTCACACGGTTAGCCTCAATTGAGAATAAATAGAATGATATTACCGGCATTTTAATATCTTCCATATTATCCTTGTCAAATCAGAATCTTCTTTTCCATAAAACATGGAATTAAGATCTCAAGTTAATATGGCAAACGCTAATCATTTATTAATCCAACACACAAAAAGGCAATTGATGATGTTTAAATTGCAGGAAGAGCTATCTAGCAACAATTGGATACTGGAACTGTGTAACATGCATGGTTATGTAACCAATGGTGAACTAGTTAAAAAACAGTTAAACATAAAAACCTTGTCCTTGTAGATTAAGTGAATCAGACAATATTTCATCAGACAGGAAAGATAAAGAGCTGACACAAACAACCAGGAAAAAATAACAACAACAAGGACCAAAAGAAAATTCATTAACTCAGAGGAAACTCACAGGAGCATCAAGAAGGGAAAGAATAATGCAATACCATTTTTAATCATATAATGTAATGCACAAGAATATTACTTAAAGAAACTTACCACAAAAACAGTTAATAAAAATTAGTATTCAAGAATCAAGATAGAGGACAATTGAGAGGCACCAAGAGAGGCAGCCCAACACATTTTATCTTTAAAGATAAATGACATATGCTTTACTGACCTCAGGAAATGTATATTGAACACTTGTTCCAGCCGGGATCGACACCTGTTGTGACTGCAGATGCTCTACCAAACAAATGCTTCCTTCAAGCTCTGCTGTTACTTGGATTGTCAAATCACATTCAGCAACCACGGCACCTTTGTTTACCAACTCAGTTGTAGCATGCAAATATACCCTCTTATAGTTGTCGAAAAATGTTGAAACTAAATGGGGATCTATAATCTTCACAGGCTGCATCAAATTGGTATGCATTGATAAGTAAAATTCTAATCATACAAAAATAAGAACAAGCAACATCAACTGCCAAAGTCATAAATTTAAATAATTATATTCAAATCTCCAAATTAGGTCTAAGTGAATTAGGATCAAGCACGTGCATGCATAATATGAAACAATAATAATTAAAAAAAAAAATACTCTTGAAAGATCTTCAAGAAGTATTAAGTGTCCAGAAAGAATTATTAAAGAGGGTGATAGATCTGAACTTAACAGCATGACTGTTTTGAGAGATGTGAAGGGAATTGAATAAAAAGGAAGTGAAATGAAATTTCACTACTTTGTTTGGGTATTGAAAAAAGGAGAGAAAAGAAGGGAAACAAAGGGAAGTTAAGACTTCTCAATTTAAACTAAGGGAAGTTAAGACTTCTCAATTTCCCTCCAAGAACACTTTTTAATTCCTCCTATTTTGGAAGGAAGAAATGATGAAAAATTAAGTAAAGTGGAATGTTAATTTATTAATATGCTCTTCTTATACTAAAAAGCAGATTTATTTAATAAAAGCACAAGAGTGAACAAATTTAACTTACTTCCACTTTTATTAATAAGACATCTAAACAATACAAGGTGAAATTAATTTCACTTCTTTTATTTTCTCCTCCATTCAAACACTTTTTAATAAACATAGAATAAATTGATAATCCTGCCTGGTAATATGGATCATCAAACACTACTACAATTTAAATGATCACATTGTTAAAAATTGTGAAAAGGCGTTCAGCACAATATATTGGACTTACCCCAGTGACATAAATTGATGCCTCATCCCATATGCCAGTGTTCCTATCCCTGAAGTTTTAAAGACAGCACATTAGATCTTCATTGTAGGTTAATTAAGATGGCAAAATAGATCCAAAATTACAAAATTATAGATGAACCACATTTATTTTTCAAAGGAAGACAAAAGAAGCAGCAGAAGCTTGTGACTAAATTAGTTTTGACTCATCATCATCATCATGAACTTCAAAAACACTGCATGTGTTCTACAACCAATTCTAATAATAAATTGTTGCCATTGTAACAAACCATCAGAAATTGGATTTACATGGGAAATTAAAAAACTAAGATTTACACTCTTTAGTCTCAAAAATAGAAGATTTCGACCTTATAGGAGCCATCCAATCCCAACCCTCCACATATTGTGCAGCAACATCTTTACCAATCTGACAGAAGGGTAAAATAAAGGATGTTAGATTGCATATTCTGCTTGTACTCTCTAGCACCAATGCCATCCACCCAAGATCCAAATATCTTTCTATAATTCCCAAAAGACATAGTAACAAGAAGAGTATAGGATTCATTAATGGATTTAGCAATAATAGCTATATACCTCATGATCACCACCCTGCCCTCCAGCGGCAGGAATTGTCCCAGGATGGTCCGGAGGGTGAACAAGAACAGCCAGCAAATTCTTCCCTCCAGGATTTAGAATATCAGTAACATCAAGAGAATGTCTTCGAAACATCCCTTTTGGCAATACCTTCTGGTGTCCATTTAAATATACTTCAGCAGAGTAATTGATTGCGCGAAAATTGAGCTCCAGGTGTTGATTGCCTGACTGCAAAATGACAATTAATTAGAGAGTGAAGATTTTGGGAAAAAAACTTGAAGATTGAGAAGGAAAAAACAGAACTTATAGCTGAAAAAAAAAAAAAAAAAAAGAAGAAGAAGAAGAGTAATCTTTTGACATTGATACCAAGTATGGCATACCAGCTTACGCTCAAAAGTGGTGAAGAACCAAAATGTATAATACTCCCTCCCAGAAACAGATATGTCTATGATTGCTTCATTTTCCAAACCGTAGAAAGGATCAGGCACCACATTGTTCTTTACAAGAGTTCCCAAAACACTGTAAAAGAAATAACGAACAACCCATCACTGAACCACAGAGCTCATCAAACAAAAAACTCTATTGCAATCATCTAATAATTGTAATTCAAAAAAGTAATCATCAAATATATTTTGATCCATCCCACGATGCATAAATCCAAAAGCATCACATAATCACATCAATATATAAACAAATTTAATTTGATTGTTCACATTCTGCCGTTATTTCATGCTTTTCGATTTAATCAATTAATTTTCACATTTCTCTAATTCAAAATCAAATTAACAATACAATACAGTTTATTCAGTAAAAAATAGAGATTTTCGATCAAACTAAAAATAAAAACAATAATTCCCAAAATAGAACTTGCTGTTTATTACGTTCCAGGGACAGCAGCTGACATCCAAGGCGGGTTTGACCCACTGGGAGGATGAGTAGTGGTTAGTTGAGTCCCATTGAATTGAACCTCCGTCGATCTCGCTGCCAGCCAGCCGGAGTCAAGCAGTATCTTCCCTATCTCCGTCATTATTCAAAAACTAAATAAAGTATCCAAACCCAATACAGAAAGCGACTAGAAATGATTGATGACTACAAGTATTTGTAGGCAGAAAGAAAGAGAAATGGAAGCGAAGAGCAGAAGATAAGAGTGTGTGTGTGAGTCTAGCCGGATCGATTGTTTAGGTGTTCTGTGGACTGACGGGCGAAAATGATATAGTGTCATGTTTTTTAATGAAGACACGTGGGAGTGTCGCGCTTTGCTTTTTACGGTAGACATACTGATCTTTTTGTAGGCTATAGCATGTCGTTTTGCCATGCCATTTTTGTCGCGATAATGAAGATTTTAATCAGGATTTTATTTTATCCAAGCTGTAAACCTTCATATTTATTAAATTTATTAGGTAAATAAATTTGAGATAATTTTGTTGTCTGATTAATGGATTAGATTTTTCTTTTTCTTTTTCAAGTTAGCATTTTAAAAACAAAGGGTATTTATATTATTTCCTTATCCATTTTGTATTGTTAGAATTTAGAGGATATCCAATCTAAATTTTAAATTAATTGATTAGATTTGATTGAAAAAATAATATAAAATATAAATTTTTAAATTAAATAAATCAAATTTAAATAAAATAATTATCTCTGCTAAGTAAAATTTATATATAGATATATAGATATATAGATGGACTTATAAGTGATAAAATTTCAAATATTTATTTTTTTTATTTAAAATACTTAAATTTAAACTCGGAATTTTACTTAGAATATCAAAGTCTGTCTAATTTTGAAAAATATTTTTTATTTTTTATTTTTTAGTTTTTATTTTTATTTCTTAATTTTTTATATTTTTATTTTTCAAATTGAAAATAAAAATATATATATATGTATGATAAGATTTGTTTCTACTTAAAATTTTCTTTATTTCTTTATTTTAAATATTCTTTTTTTATCAAATATATAACTATTATTTTTTATAAATATTTATTTTAAAAAAGAGTGAAAAACATTATTAAGTAAATTTCCATAATATAGTTTAATTTTAGAAAAGTTATAAAATTGTTTTCAAATTTTCCATTTAAAAGTTTTTAATAACTAAATATTAAATTTCAATTTTCTATTTTTTTTTAAATAATTTTTCACTATTCAACAAGCACAAACTTCTAACCAACATGTGATGGTAAAAAATATATATTTAATTATATGTCTTAGTAGTAATTAGAGATAATTAATTTTCTATTTAGTTCTTTAATGAATTAATTATTTCATTTCATTTCATCAAGATTTCCATCATTGATTTGATCTTTGTGATAATATGGCATGTGCTTATAAAATACATGAAATCAACATTGTTGTGTTCAGCTAAATTAATGTCATTCAATTTCTTATTAATCAAACTAATTCTTTTTCTTTTTTTAAATTAATTATTAAATTTAAGATTAGTTATCTCGACTTTATAATTATACAATTGAAGATCAAGGGTATTTTGGTAAATTAAGATATTAACCATATAAATTTATCAAATTTAAAATTATATACATAGTTTGCTCATTTTATTATTAATTTGAATTTGATATTCGAGGTCAAACCATACATAAAGATTTTTACAGTCATGGAACAAGCTCATAAATGCTTTTTACGGAGCAATAGATCATAGGTTTTGTCATTGCGGTTGGAAACTTGGAATTATTGTTGACCACAAATTCTTCAGTTCCTGGAACATGCTCATAATGAGACTATGCATGGTATGGCTAGATGTACTCTCTCCACTGACTTGCAAATCTTAGGACATTGCTAGCCTGCTAAAGAGCCTACCATTTGGAAGAATGCACTGCATACCAATATGCCAGGTCTATAATTCTTATTAATTTGGCCAAGGGATAGAGGAACAATCCTATTGAACAGATCCTATTCAAGTAGGGTTGTAACCTCAAGCCAGAGCTATAAAACTTAGTTTCTCACACTTTCCTAAACTCCCAAAATAACATCATGACAAAATGGATGCTATATCACATGTTCACCATTCATCACATCATGCATTAGATAAAAGCCCTAACAATTATCAAAGGAGATTACACATATCTAATATCTTTTGGCAAATCAATATTTCTGTACAAAGTACAATTGTGTTGAAGTGTAAAGAATTTATTTTGCATTTATATAGTTTGTCATAATAAAAATACCAATTACTATAATTTTTTGCTATTCTGAAATCTGGAACATACAATAATACCAATGATGGGATAAATCACTGCTTTACAAGTGGCTGAGTGTTGTTCCAGAGCCATTGATGAGCGGGACCATCCAGCAACGGTGAAACCTGTGCGATCTTCATGTTAATTTGCATAAATTGTAAATGCACCAATATAATGATAAATTTGCCTGGACAGATGCAAAACCCTGAAGATACCCTTTATTTCCTTTTCAATTGTGACGTGTGAAAAATAGAAAGGGAGGGGGAGGGGATCTTCTCATGCTTGTTCATGAAGAACATGGAAGTCTATGTAACATCAAAACTGATTAGAAACATTTTTCTTTTCCTTTCTTTCTTTTTGTTAAAAAAAATTCTGGTATAAGATTTAAACCGAAAATATTTTAAAGCACCTAAATCATTTTGAAGAATGTTTTTCTTCTTTAAGAATAGACTGAATTGGATACGAAATTTAAAAGCAACTCAATTTTTTGAAGAATTTTTTCTTCTGCAAGACAAAATTGAAATTGATTTTTACATTTTAAAATTTTTGACGAATGTTTTCTTCCATGAGAAAAAATTAAATGTTTTTGAAGAATTTTTTTTTCTTCTTTGCTTTCTTTCAATCTAATAATCAAACCAAAGTAAGTTCCCATACTATTTGCACTAACACATAATTGCCAGAGTTCGCAAACACGTCTTTTTGTGTACTTACCTTTTCCCAAACTTGCAAATGGTAATCATTAAGCCAATCAACTTCACTAGCAGAGAGCAGTGATAAATCTACCAGTTTAGCCTGCAAAGTAACCAGTAAGAGGTTCATGACAATTTAAGCAGTAAATTACCAATCGTGTAAGTGGTAATCATTTAAGTGCCAAAAGAAATAGAAATTCTTAGATCACAAATTTAACCATAGCCACTTTCCTCCTATCAGATAAATTCTTGTATCGCCATTAAAACTTATTTTTAAGCATTTTGACAACAGCTAAACTTGGGCAGTGTCAATGCATAAGATGATACTATCATATCACTGTTTAATATTGATAAAATATAAGAAACAGGAGTTTTTGTAGCTTATTGCGCCAACACAAGTCCAATTTGGTGTGTAGCAAATAAAATACATGAACCAGTAGTTCGGTTTCCTAAACAACATCAAAATTCACAAGAAGAATGTCGGCACAACTGGGCAATCATCAGCATACCTGAATGGGGACAAACGTGAGTTTTTCAAATCCCAGGTACTCTATTCCTCCAAATCGATTTGGAGTGTCAACCTCTTTCACATTAAGTAGATTCTGGAAAAGAGTACACATATTAACCACAGATGCCTTAAATAACATTAAAAGACAATATTAGCCACTATGGAGAGCAAGAAAGGAAAATGGTCATATTTCAACCATTTAGCAGAATGGAGAACATAAACAACAAAGATCAGCTGCCATCAACATAATCCAAATTATCTGCACAAGAAAAGGTCAAGGACAAAAGTACACAAAAATGGAAAATGGACATATTTTAGCTGTCTAGAAGAATCGTTAACAACTAAACATAAACAACAAAGATAAGCCAACCATCCATACAATCCAAATTTGGTACAAAACAAAGGTCAAGGAGAGAAGTTCAGAAATGAGCTCAACACAAAAGATATATGCGCAAGCGCATGCACACTGAAGTTGATACAAGTGTGTCAGCCAACAGTTTGATCAACTTATTGAAACTTGAATTCCATATGGGTTGAGATAGGTTGATGAATACTCTTCCGACATGAAGTGTGCCAAAGATCACAAATGGAAGAATTATAATTTGAATTTCTTTTGGCCCTTATAGCAACCAAGATGTCCATTGCCTAATGATGCAATCGCAATAGTTTCTCAATCATTAATTACAGAATAAAATCAACAGAGAAGTAATGCTCTCCAAGGATCTCAAAAGCTTCTCTAGGCTTTTCGACATTATCAAAAACTATGTTTCCTTCGAATTAAATTGGTAAAATAGTCATGCATAAACCACCAACAAATATGCAAATCCTCTCTCCTCTCTTTTTTTATCACCACATAAATTTTGCAGAATGCCTGACCCTTCAAAAATATTGCATTAAGGGCTAAAGCCAGAAAGCCAGAGAACCAAATTAATATCAATTAGAAATCAGTGATCGTCAGAATTAAGCATCCAGGAATGTTGTAGCTAAGTTGAATTTTTAAGAGTATATCCATCTAGCTGAAAAATAATACAGTACCTCAATCCGAATACCAAAAGCGTGGTCTTCATAATACCCTGGTTCATTGCTTACTATCATGCCTTTTTGCAAGGGAGTCGTATTTCCAAAACGAAAGCTGATACTTTGAGGGCCTTCATGAACATTTAATGCAGCTCCTACACCATGTCCAGTCCCTGAAAGATTGAAAGAGAAAGAAGAATATGATTCAGAACTCAAGAATTTTATTTACTCTTTGACAACAGCATTACTTTGTGACCTTTCAAAAAATTTCCAATCAGATAATAGTCAAAAGAAAGGCAGAACAAGTACCATGCCGATAGTCAAGCCCTATCTTCCATAGAAAAGAACGAGCAAATGCATCCAACACAAAACCAGGCGTATTTCCCGGAAACACAGCCTGATCAAGAGCTATATGACCCTGCAATTTACAACTGTATCAGAAGAATATGATCATCTTTAAATGCCAAAATTGGTCATAATGAAAAGTAGAACATTGAAGATGTGGTCAATGTATACTGCGCACATTGAGGGAGGGGATTCTTTGAGGCATAAACATATCTAACAAGTAATTGTCTGACCTACAATGCCATATGAGACTTTCCCCATAACAACCCTTCCTACTCCTGGAACATATATTGTACACAAGACAAATTCAAAAAGGTTAAACACCTGCAGAACTCGGGTGAAACATTCTTTTTCATATGCAGTAGGTTCACCAAAGTGCACTGTCCTGGTTATGTCAGTTGTTCCATCAACATATTGAGCTCCACTGTCTAATAGAAAGAGTTTTTTTGCATCCACAACACTACAAGTCTCTGGTTCAGGTTTGTAATGTATGATTGCACCATTTGCACCAGAACCTGTAAAATTATCCTAACAGTGAACACAGAAGTTGGAGAACAGATGCTAAAAATAATTGTTTTGAATACGTAGCCATTAACAAGAGAATACTGAAGCTAGATATACCACTTATTGTGTCAAAGCTAGTATCCACAAAACCAGCCTGCTTTGAACGGAATTCAAGAAGTTTATCCGCAACATCTACCTCCGTCAGTTTCACATCCTTGTGAATTTCCTCTTCCAGCCAGGCCCAAAACTGTGCTACAGCAGCTGCATCCCTGCATATTAAATATCCTAATAAGCATACATATCATAAAGTTCTCGCCTATTTTTGTTTCATAACTGACAGCAGACCCATAGACTGAAAATGTATGATCTATATACTACTCAAGAAGAGAGCAGACATGCATGTCGATGATGAACATGGACCAATCTACACTTTTTTAACCCAAACTCCATTACAAGAATGAAATTGTTCAGTCAGAATTCAACAAACAGCTTTGCTTGATCTACTAAATGTGGTCATCCTCTTAAATAGATTACAGTTTACAAACTTAACCACAAGATAACAATATATAGCAAAATGAAAAAAAAATGTTTTTAACTAAAATGTATTGATGGTCCGCCCAAGAATGAATAATAAGAATAAGTGCAAGTAATAAAATCAAATAAATGCAAGTAATAAAATCAAATCAGCGCAAGTAACAAATAGCATCAATTGGCTTCATCAAAGCTTTTGTACAAATTCAAAACTGCTAGGAAAATTTGGTCATCCATTTCAAATTTTATAATTTAACATGTTATTCTGTTCAAATCAAGTTCCAAGAAAAGAAGAAATTACCTTAAGTGGCAATTTCGCATGCCTTCTAACTCAGCTGGATTTTTCAATGCTTTTGCCAGAGAGATAGGTGATGCCTTATAAACTCCAGAAGGTCCCCATGATTGACCATTGGAGCTGTTATATATCTTAGTCTTCCCACTACTTTTATTTCCAAGTTTCTCGAGATGCCTATCAGAGGCGGACTTGTACGTGTTGACTATAGCAGCATTTAAGGACGATGTATCCATCCAAAGTTCAACCCCTTGTGCAGCCAACCTGAAACAGGAAACCATATTTTAGAATACAGGAGGTTAAAATAGCAAGCTCATAGATTGAAATGAGAGGGGCAAGCCTAAAGCCACTCCAGAAACAAAACAAAGGTGTGCTAAAGCAAGCTATCCGTCTGTATGGGCATCAATTTGCTTGTTGTGAAATATGGCATGGTTCATTTTTCTCATGGGCACCAGTTTTTTGTCATACCTTACCCAGGTAAAGATTGAAAGCAAGGTTATTTCCCTCTCACAAAGGTGCATGCTTACGTTCATAAGTGAAACTACGCAACAGAAGGAAATCTGTTTTTTCATAATGACAAAAGTGGAAACTGCAACCTCTTCCTAAGAGTATGCAACAATTTTGGAAATTTTTTTTGCCACAGCTAAAGCATAAAAGCTAGGAAACTTACCTTTCTATTTCAGAAATGATGGCATCATAAGGCCTCAATTCCACACCCACATTCTTCAAATGATCCAACACTTCAGGTGTGACTTTAGAATTATCCACAAATAGTTTGGCTCCATCAATCTCCACAGTTAAGTATGCATACATAACAGGTGAATGAGGTACATCACCTCCTCTCTGCAAGAAACATAACATATATTATCAATTTGTACAAGTTGGGTGAACTATTCCAAATTCTGGGATACAAGTACATTGCCATTGTTCTAGATTACTTCTGTTGTAGCAAAAATTCCCAAATTATAGACAGATGACATATAAGATCTCCAAGTATTATCCCCATTTTATGTAAAATTAACTGACATTGTCCAAAAATATTGGTTTGAAAGTATTACCAAGTTCAGCATCCAAGCAATTTCATCGAGCATGGAAATAACAATTGCAGATGAACCAGCATCAAGAAGCTCGGATCTCAAGAAAGACAACTTTGATGCTACATCCACACCTGCATATTTTAGGTCATGTACTCTAATTGGTTTGTTTGGAGGCTTTGGCTTTGATTCCTTCCATACTTCATCCACAAGATTCAAACCATACAGGTAAATCAACTGGTGATTCTTTTTAGCTATAGCCTCCTTCAACTCCTCAGCAGCATCAAAAGAAAAAAGAAACTGCTCCCTTCAGGAAGTCAGACAAGGTGGGATCATACATTTGGAAGGATGAAGAATGAAAAAGTAAAAGCAAACGTATACTTCAATTAATATTCAGATGCAGCCAGTTTTAAAATTTTTTTTAGAAAATCAATTAATTATTAACAATTCAAAACACCAAAAAAAAAAATACATATAGAAGTGATCAACCAACCATAATTCATGATATAAATAATGAGAAATAAATATTAAGCATATGTTTAACAAGTGTAAGAAAAGCACAAATTGAAAAGTGAAAACATTTGCAGGTAGTCAAAATTATTATTTAAACATAAAATTTTGCTCTGTAAAGGAACCTGAGGGGGAAAAAAAGAGTTGGTGCACCAATTCAAATTTCAGAGAGTTGAGAAATTGCTCACAGGATCAATGCCAACTTTGGCCCCAGGAGGCAAAACATCAGTGAGCCATTCAGTTGTAGTTGGGACTCCAAGATTACCAGCCCGCATGAGGGTCCAATTAGAATTCAACTGCTTCTCAGCCTAATCATATGAGAAAATAAGGAAAACAATTACTAACCGCCTTTCTTATTTCCAGCTATTACTAAAACACACTAACACAGTATCCACTTTCAATAAACATAAGAGAATCACAGAAACTTGGCCCTGTATTAGAGTTTTTAAGTAAGATAGTAGCACATAAAGAGTGCAGCAACATTAAAGGGGAATAAGGGTGAATATTGAATGCATATCCTTCCCAAACCTGAAGAAAATAACGACCGTCTGTCCAAAGAGCTGCCTCCTCTTTTGTGACAACAGCAGTGCCAGCGCTACCGGTAAACCCGGATATATAAGCCCTCCGCATGTAACATTCAGCAATGAATTCACTCTATCATGAGAAGATAAATTAGAAATGATTATAAGAAACATCTAAAAACTTTATAAACTTTATAAACTCTATAAACTCAACCAATAATCCTAAATGCCAAAACTCATTTGCAAAGATAATGAAATTGAATATAATAAAAAAATAACACTCAGAACAATCGGACAATAATCCAATAATTAATAATACCAAGAACCCTTTCAATTTTTACAAGCAAAAATGTCAAAAGAAGTTCTTTAGACAAATGCTCGAAAACAATGGCAACCCATTTCAATTCAAATAATAATAGATCAAACAAAATAAAATTTAGAGGATTAGAACCGTCAAGATCAAACAATTGCACAAAATAGGCGACAACCCAGGTGAGGAAAGAACCTGGTGAGCATCCTGAGAAGGTATAATATAGGCGTCTATGCCAATCCCAGGCTTGGAGAACAGATCGCGGAGTGCACGTATCTTCTCGTCCGGTTTGGATTTATCGGTGCGGTTCCTGCGAATTTGAGAAGAAGGATTGGCTTTGATAGCACTGCAATTTTTTATTAAAAGAGGGAATTTGGTGAAATTAGTATAGAATTTGGGGTGAGTTGTGATATTCGGAAGAATGGACCTCGAAATTGAGCTAGCGAGAAAACGAGAGTAGAGAGAACGAGAAGATTGAGTAAGAGATGCTGAAAAAGAGAGAGGCTGCATCATGGGCGACGCAAGCGAGTGCATAGTATCAAAATGCACTCTTGCACAGAGAGAGAAGAAGATAAGGTCTGTTTTGGAGGAATAAAGTTCACTGCTATGCACTTCGCAGAGCGACAGTGTGAATTTTGAACCGATGAAGATGGTAAACGGCAACGTTTCAAGGAAAAAGAAAGGATTTTTAATTTTAAATACGGCGTCGTTTGAAGGAATCTTGATTCTTCAAACGTTCGCACTTTTAAATACTTTCTGTGATCATGGATCTTTCGCCCAAAACATCTTCCCAATTTCATAGCTTCATCAATGGCAATAATCACAGAGGAGCCAGAGCCAGAACCGTTGCCACAGCTTCGAAAAGCCAGAGAGGAACCAACTTTACCATCTAAAACTTCAAAACCCAAACCAGAGCCCCAAACGCAGACACGAAACCACCCATTCATTTTCTGGTTTTATTTCACTCTTTCAGTGTCTCTAATCACTCTTTCAGCTATTACTCTCTCCTCTCTCTCTTCCTCATCAGATCCCAGATCCTTTTTCCTCTCACTTTCCACTCCTCTGCGCCAACATTACACTAAAGGCCGTCCCATTAAAGTCCAGCTCGGTCAGAACCTACCACCCACTGAGATTTTCACCGTGGAAAGTGGGAACAAAGATTATGCGACTGAAAAAGTACTGATTGTGCATGGATTGGGACTCAGTTCTTTTTCTTTCAGGAAAGTGATTGACTTTTTGGGCTCCAAAGATATTCATGGGGTTGTCTTTGATTTGCCAGGGAATGGATTCTCTGATAAATCAATGGTGGTGCTTGAGGAGAGAGGAAATGGGGTTTTAGAGAGGTTATTTGATGCCTATGCTTTAATTAAGGAGAAGGGTCTGTTTTGGGCTTTTGATAATATGGTTGAAAAAGGTGAGATTCCTTATCAAGAAATTATTTCCCATTATAACAATTTAAAGGGTGTTGTTAAGCCGATTGCATTGAGCAGCGAAGATATGGGCAGAGTTTTGGAGGAAGTGATTGAAACATTGGGGTTGGCCCCTGTGCATTTGGTTTTGCATGATTCAAGCATAGGAATGGTGGCAAATTGGTTGTTGGAGAACTCAAAGTTGGTTAGAAGTGTAACCCTTGTAGATACTGGGTCAAGACCGGCTTTGCCTTTGTGGGTTTTGAAAATACCAGTAGTTAGAGAGGTTGCTTTGGGGTCAAATTTTGTATATGAGAGGTTGATTCATTTGTGTTGTTCAAAAGGGATTAGTGGTTTGGATTTGGAGGCGCATAGAGTGATTTTGAAAGGACGGAATGGGAGGAGGGCTCTTGTGGATACAGAAAGAAAGTTGAATTCTAGCTTTAGTGTAGCAGAATGGGGTAGCTTGGACGGGATAAAGGGATTGCCAATTCAGGTGATTTGGTCTAATACTTGGTCCAAAGAATGGAGTGAGGAGGGGCGTAGGGTAGCTGAGGCTCTTCCTCAAGCAAAATTTGTTTCGCATTCTGGGGGGCGTTGGCCTCAGGTGAGAATTTATTGTTGTCTAATATACTTCTTTCCTTTGAAAAAAAAAAGTGTATTTTGGGACAAATTTGCAAATTTTTTTATATGCGCCATTCTATAGAATGATGCTTAGTAATGTTGATTCTGAAAGTAATTTAACAGTAAACTCAATTTATTTTTTACTGAAGATAGATCTGAGGCCTTGACTGTTTTGACTGATTGTATGCATGTAGAAATAACATGACTTATGATCATAATTTTGATTGGTAAATACATCTGATTCTTGAATCAGCTGTGACTAATTAATTAGTGGGAGTTGACTGTTTGGTAATTGGATTATTGGGCTATAACTCCTACTGACAATTGAGTAGCATGTGGAATGTATTTGGAGTCGACTTAGATTGCTGAATGACTGCTCAGTATCATCTTATATACAAAATTTGTACTTAGTGAGGTACAATTGAAAAGCTTGTGTATCCATAAGTTTGATTCCAGGTTCTAGGTGATATTATTTATTTGTTCACTCAAATCATCTCTGCCATTGTTGATGAGTTGATAGCAGATTTATGTGTGTCATGTCAATACAATCCTCCTATTTGAATCCTAGTTGCAGATTATGAATCCACCTCAAAGATTTTCGATCACTAGAAGACCTCTTAGATCTGGGATAAGATTGTCAATCAATGGTCTAAGTTTTCAACTTGATTTACCCAATTTCATCTTGAAAAGAATAGACTTGATGTTGCCTTCTGTGAGAATTTGTTCAACTGAAACATGAATTAAGGAATGAATTTCTCGTTAGAAGCAAGCAGAAAATTTGGCTTTTTTTTTTTTTTTTTGGCTGAGAGAGTGGAGTCTATGTGTATATGCATCTATGCATGGGCATATGATGTTGGAAAAACGATAATCTGATGCTGAAAGTTATTCATCATTCTCTGTGAGTGAACCCTGTCCAGTCTTCTTAGTCTTCTCTTCTATCTTCTGAACCTACAACATGACTCCTTTGCCTCTTTCCTTTTTTATCTTGGCCATAGCTGGCTTGAAGAAGAATGTTTGAATTGGGCCACTTGAGCCAATATGTTCAAGAAAGCAATTTCCTTGCTTGAACTGGGGCAAGTATGAAAACAAGAATATCCATCAGTGGTTTGCTTTTTCTCGAGTTTGTAATTGTTGTTGCTTCAGATTCACTTAGGGCTCAAACCCAAATAATTGGGATTAAATATTGTGTCGAACTGAGCACTCTCTCCCCCCTTGGACTCAATGTTTAAGCCTCTTTGCCAACTTGAGAACAGAAGATATTTTTGTTCTTTTTTTCCTTTTGGTATAAGTTTTTTTTTCGTTGAATTTTAATTAAAATTTTTATTTCCTATCTATTGAGTGCTTTTTAGGGTATCTTTCTGCTAACTCTCCTACTTCGATTATTTTCCTGCTTTCTGCCATCAATTCATTTTATGTATGCATTACATTTTCCTGCAAAGAGTTAATATTTGAAACACATTTCCTGTAAATTACATATTATTCACGAGGTTGTTGTTTCTTTGATATCTTCACATAATCCCTTCATTTGAAGTGAAATTCAGTTTTGTTCTTATTTGGTGATTTCAGGAAGATGCTGCAGATGAGCTAGCTGAGAATATCGTTAATTTTGTGTCCTCCTTACCAAAATCGGTTAGGAAAGTTGAAGAGGAACCTATTCCGGAGCATATTCAAAAACTGCTTGATGAAGCAAAAGAAGGTGACCATCACCATGATCATGGTCATGGTGGCCATGATCATGGTCATGGTCATATGCATGCAGCTGGCTACATGGATGCATATGGACTTGGCCATGGATGGGGCACTTGATCTATTTTCTTCTTTGCCCTGAGACAGAGAGCGCATGGCCTTCACCAATTAGATATAGAGGTTGAGGCATTATACCCTATGTTCTATAGCTGAACTTCTATGATATGCATTGTTATATCAAATTCTTGTGCTATGCCAGATTTTACAACTCCATAGATATAACTGTGAAGCTTGTATCCTTTTTTTGTATGCAATTTCATCTTTTTAGTTGTGTCAGCTTATTTTTTTAATGAAGATTTTATACAAGTTTTAGACTGGTCCAGTTTTCTTTAATTTCATAAGGTTTGGTTATTTAGTACAACAGTTGGAGCAACGATTTAAATAGAAGAAACTGTAGGATGCTAAAGTTTTGAGATTTTACCTATATATAGGTAGCAACACAAATTGCAAGGAAGTAAAGTGATGGACATCCTAGTCGGCTCCATCAATGAATACGTTCTGTTTTTTTTTTTTTTTTTTTTCAGAGTAATGACTAATGACATCTCAAATTTATTTTAATAATTATTTTTCTAATGTAATCTCGAAAAATTGTAATTTAAACCAATAAGTCCAATCAAAATTGTGGAATTATCCAAACTCATCACGTTAAAGAACGACTCTTGAGTAACGACAAGAACGATTGTTTGTTTTGTCAAAAACGACATTTAAGATTCTAATGTACTAACGTTAAACGTCAATAGCTTACGTCGGGCGTGGTGACTCGCCTGCCGCTTTAGTATCTTACGTCTCTCTTCCTTCTACTGTAAAATTCTTACGCACTCTAATTCTATGACAAAAAAAAATATATATATTAATATCTTTTAATTTAGTAAAAAAAATATTAAATTTTTTAATTTGATAAAAATAAATAATAGAATTATTTTAATTAAAATATTTGATTACTCATTAAATTAGTTTATAAGATAAATTTATATATTTAATTTTTATATAATGCATTAATTATATAGAAGAAATGAAGGAAAAATAAATTAAAAAAATATAAAGAAAAAAATTTATTTTATTTTATGTTATTTGAATTTTCAATTTGCATAAGAGAAAAATTTTAATTTATTTATAAAATATTTATTCTTTTAATATTATTGAAAGAGAAAAAATTATGAAAAAAAAAAGAGAGAAAAGATATTTTTATAATTTATGATTTTTTTTCATTTCCCTCTAAAATGAAGAAAATTTGAGGAGAAAATCACATTTTCGCCAATTTATTTTCTTTTTTTTTTCTTCTTAGGTAATTTTTCCCTCTCTCTACGACGATGGGCTGCTGTGGCGACAAAGACGAAGATGATCCCATCCCTATTGTCACACAGCACCTCAACCCCGCCGAATCTTTAAACATCTCGGCCGATATCACAATTACTATCTCTCCAATAACTCCCCCTCCTCGGCGCTCACGTGCCCGAACACTATACGGCTGATTTTCGTAAAGCTTCGGCTGGCTGATTTGGCTCGGGCGAGCTGCGGGTGCAGAGTGTGGAACTCGGTGGCTTCTGATGGTGAGATTGTAAGGAGTGCTTTTATCGGTCCGTGGAAATTAAAGGATGTGGTAGGGAAGCCAGTGTCTGGAAGTTTCTGGAGAGATAATGGCATCTGGAAGTTCGCTATTTCGCATAAGATTGTGAGAGGGGATACCGTTGCTAGTCTCGCCATCAAGAATTCGGTTCAGGTATCGGAGAATTTGAACTTCTTTGTATCTTTTGTTAATTAAAAATGGGAAAAATCTGGACTTTTTAGGAGTGAATTTATTCTGAGTATCAAAGTATGGAAATTTAACCTAGGCTTTCATTAGCTTTCATTTCTCAAGTTGATTAGAGTCAATGCTGTATCAAGAGTCTGGGAATTGAAAAATGGCACTGCAAGGAGGGGTGATTGGATGCGGAATGAAATTGAAAGTTAGATCTTAAAGTTCTCTTCGTCCCACACACCCCAATCTCAATCTTCTTCTCAACTACAAAATTAATTTTCCTGAACAATTTTATTTTATTTCTTTTAAGATTATGGAAGTGTTTTTGCATTGGAGTAATACATTAGATACATTTTCTTCTGTCTACAGGTTATGGACATAAAACGATTAAATAACATGATGAGTGATCACGGCATTTATTCCAGGGAGAGGCTATTGATTCCCTTAAGCAATCCAGATCTTTTCATGAATTGCACATGCTACGTTGAGCTTGATACCGATGCAAAAAGGGAAGTGGCAGCGCTGTATCTTGAGGGGGAACCAGACAGAAGGCTCAGCTGTTTGTCAAACAGGGTACCTTCCAACCAAGGGAAGAGAAGGGTCTTGACTTTTTAAGGAGAAGCATGCAATTTGATGATGGGACTGCTCAATACTACTTTTCTATTTCAAATAGTGATCTCCGGGTTGCTCTCACGGAGTTTTCTTCAGACCTTAAGTGGGAGAGGCAGGCAGGATTCAGCTAGATGGAAATATGAAGTTTATAATTGCACATAAAAAAAAATGTTGCTTTTGGATCAGGGTTTGACATTCCTGCTCTCTTCAAGAACATCTTGTTGAGTGAGCAAAGAGCGAGGTGTTAATATCATATTCATCTTCCCAAGTAATGCATTCTTTTGATTGAACAGTAAGTTGTGATCCTCGGTCTTTTGATGATGCTAAAGCAAGTAATATATACCCCCCTGATGTGGCCTACTTCAACTGCTCCAGCATCCTTTGTTGTATCTTACCAAGGCCTCAAGCTAATATGTTGCTTGTGTTGTATATTTGGAGGACATAAATGTGGTTATACTTGACTCGCCCGTGTGTGTTAATATTTTATGAAATGAAAAGTGAATTTATCCAAATCAAGAATGTGTCATTGCTCAGAATTCTATGTTTAATTTGCTGTGTTTTAAAAAATTATCCATATAATGACACTGCCCATAAGCAATTTGCCTTTGCTTTGCCTTGCCGGTACAGATTACAGAAATTCTGGGATTTTCTTGGTATAGCAAAGCAAACTTCTCTCTCAGCTGGTGAACTCAAGTCCTCTTTCCAAAGTTTAATAAACTGTCAACTCTTTATTTATTTTACTTTTTATTTTAAGTACCATTTTAATTTGTGCCTCCACAGTTATTGTATCAGCTTTTGTGAATTCCCAACCATTCCAAAAGCATAATTAGATCTTATAACTTCTCAACTGTGCTTCGGAAACTTGAATTTAAGAGCATTCCAAGAAAGAAAAACTTCCATAACTAGATGATGCTGCCCCAAGTATAACCTGTCCAAATTGGGACATTAAAGAAGCTCATAGCCAGTATTACATTTAAAATAACAGCAGGGATTAGGAGACAGCAGGAATTAGGAGACAACAGTAGCTAGCAGGATTACAAATTTCTGAAACTACGCAATAATTCTGGAAATTTCAACTATTGAAAATGCCAAAATGAAGTCATTATGCAACTAGATGCCTCTCTCCGTCCTCTTCAAGAATTTCCGATGTACCAAAAGTAAAATTCATTGTGCTAGAAATTTCCTTGTTATTTTCTTCATAATATGATATCAGGAGTAGAGAAGTCATTATTCGAGCAATTTACCAATCAAGTGTATTCATGATAGTATAAGAAATAAAGAGTTTGAATCTTGATAGCTGGTTAACTGAAATTTCGGTATGTAGAGAAAAAAAATTCTAACTCGTCTCAGTTTAGTCTTAATTACAAAATTAATTAAAATAGGCTATATGAATTCTTATTATCACTCTAAAATATTTTTATCTATATATTCTGATAATTATAATATTTCTAAATTATATTATATTACTTTCTTTGAAATTAGATAAAAAAATGGAAGTTTGAAAAATATCATTAGTCTTTAGTGATCCTTTGAACAATTAATATGTTAAGTATAATAAAATCACTGAAAAAACAGAAAGAAAGCGTATAAGTGAATCAAGAAAATTAATCTGAAAGGTCATTTACATACAGCTCCCACATGTGCAAGAGCTCAAGCTATGGCGATTGCGTCTCCTACTGTTGTTGTTACATAAAAAATGAAATGCCAATCAAGCGCGAAAATCCCAAGAACCCCCCCTTAAGCTGTTTTTCCAATTCTTGCTTTGGAAACAATCAAATCCTCTTTATTTAATATTACAATAAACGAGGATTATTTATCACTTTCTTGAAGAAACCTTTTTGATTGTTATCAAAGCAATATATGGTTGGAAAATATATAATTATATTATTTTTATTTTTTTTTTGTTACTTCCTCGGGATCGTTTATTGATTATTTGACTTTTAACAATTATTATTACTTAATTATAAGTTATAATACTATAGGCTGTTGTAGCTAGGAATTGAGGATTGCAGTGATTCTATATATATATATATAGACAGAAATTGATATCAAGCTAACCAATTCTATAATTAAGTTGATCATTGTATTACACATGGTAATGGCTTCATCAAATGGTGGTGTGCCGCCGGGGTTCCGCTTCCATCCGACCGACGAAGAGTTGCTTCATTACTACTTGAAGAAGAAAGTTTCATTTCAGAAATTTGATATGGAGGTTATCAGAGAGGTGGACCTCAATAAAATGGAGCCCTGGGAGTTGCAAGGTATATACTATGCATATAGTCAATGTTTTAATTAGTAAATTGACTTTTAATTGCTAGCTTAAATCTAGATAGAATTATAAAAAAAATATATGTTTCTCCCCATTTGCTTGAAAAAAAGAAAATTTTGTTATATGATACGATTAAATTAATTCTTTCAATTATGAGAAACTAATCCCATATATAATAGAGTAAAAGGAAATATCAATTTACACTATATATACATATATATACACACACACAGAATATATATTTCGTTCATCATCTTCTTCTAGATCATCAATTTTTGTTTGTTTTTCTTTAATTATGATGATTTTTTGTTCCTTTCTATGGTTCAGTGTTTGTTGTTCTTGTTAGTCAAAGAATATATATGATCGCCTAAAAGAGAGGAAACTATGGGAGTTTCGTTTTCTCTCTCTTTTTTTTTTTTTTTTTTTTTAAGATAAATACTTTTTTTAACATTAAATTTATTATTCAGGAGAATATGTATATATTTTAATGTATTTTATTTTTTATTTAGCATTGAAAAATGAGAATTATATCATATTAAAATATGGAGTTTATATGCTAAAATCGTCTTTAAAATTTAAAAAACTTCAATTCATATTGCCTGAATTATATATAAATACATTGTTAGGTTTGCTTAAGTGTTCAGAGTTTAGAATTAATTGCCACTAAATATATTGTCAAAAATGATAAGATGATATATTTTTTTTAATTGTGATTCCAATTCACAATCTTTTTAAGCAACTAATAAATTAAAATTCATTATTAATCATATCAAAAAATTTTGATAAGATAATATTAAATATTGCTAATATCATAAAATTATAAATTTAAACTTGAATCGCAACTTAATTAAAAGAAATACAAAATTGATCTCATGTTGTTCAGAGTAAAATTTTATTATATATATTTGTCAAAAATTGAAAATTAAATATAATATAATTACTAATCAATAATAATGAATTAATTTGGTTGTATATGCGTGGAGATATAGAGAGATGTAGAATTGGATCGACACCTCAAAACGATTGGTACTTTTTCAGTCACAAGGACAGGAAATACCCAACAGGATCAAGAACAAATAGAGCAACGAATGCTGGGTTTTGGAAGGCAACAGGAAGGGACAAATGCATTAGGAACAGCTACAGCAAAATTGGTATGAGAAAAACTCTTGTTTTCTATAGAGGAAGAGCTCCCCATGGCCAAAAGACTGATTGGATTATGCATGAGTATCGACTTGAAGATGCTGATGATGATCTTCATGGAAACACTGCTGTAAGTCATCTCGTTCTCTTGCTATCCTCTCATATATGCTAATTAATTAAGATTTATCACACTGTTAAATAATAATTAATATTTTATATATAGTATGGTGAATAAATTGATCCTGTTGACTGTTTGAGCACTCTTAATTTGGACATGAATTATAAGCTTTGGTAAGGAGAGAGATTAGAGATTTGTGTCAAGAATTGAAATTTTTTAAATATCCAATCCGTCCAACTCATAATTTCTTTCATTTGTTACCGCTGCAACGAGACTAGTTGAAACTATGCATCTAGCATCAGTACTTTTTTATTTTTTCCTTTTTCCTGATAAACTAATTGTTGTTGATGAAATTAATTTAATTTTGTATTTATGCATGTGAAATAGGAGGATGGTTGGGTGGTATGTAGGGTATTCAAGAAGAAGAATTTATTCAAGGTTAACAATAATGAAGGAGAAACAAGCATCAATTCTTCTGATTATCAACAACTCAGCACATCAACAATTCACTCTCGCAATAATAATAATAATAATACAAGTTTCATGCAAATGAGAGAGAACCAATTTTTATTTCGTCAAAACCACAATAATACTCTTACTACTCATATTCTCCAGCCTGAACTGTCTCTTCATCACTACCCACACAACATACCTACTGCACCTCTGTATTCTCTTTTTCATTCTCAAACAACCTTGTTGCCAACAGCAGACCATAGTTACTCTCCAGTAATAGCTAAGCAATTACTAATGTCATCAAATAATAATGGTAGGGATTGTGAAAGTGCAGGCGGGGAAAGTCTTAGATATCCACAAACTTGTGAAGCAGGTCTTGAGGTGGATACTAATTGCGAACCAACTACTCATCATCAACAATTGCATGAATGGGCTTTGCCTATTCTTACTACTGCAACTCACGAACTACTTGGAAATAATAATAATGATGATTCTTCTAAAGGAGCTACTCTTGGGGCTGCTACTGTGAGGTTTGAAGATGCTAATACAGCAACTTCTGTACACACTTCATTGCGTGGAGAAATGGACTTCTGGGGCTATGGAAAATAATTATTATTAATGCCATTTAATATCTTTTTTCTTTTTTTTTCCTTTTTATTAATGAAGATTGAGCATTATTCATACTAGAGGTTATTATGCAAATTAAAATGGCCTCTAATCATATATATGTGTGTAAACTAAATGAAACATTAAATATTGTTGATTGTTTATCATATTTAATTGGGCTCCTTAGTTATGTTATGTTCTGTTTAGATAAATGATGATCTGAAATTATTATGAATCTGAATCTAAAATAACATGACAGTAAATTAGGTTGTCCATGGTTTGGGGATTGGAAAATTTTCGAATCAAATCGAATTGTTTATATAAAATATTTAAATTGAAATCCATTGAATTGGTTCGATCTTTGATTCAATTTTTGATTAGTTTAAATCGAAATTATCAAATCGATTCGGTTTATTTTTTTATTTTTTTATAAAAAAATAAAATTAAGTATGAAAATTGTTCATTCAAACCAAAATTAATTTATGACATACCAAAATTGTCAATTAAAATCTTAAATATAAAAATTATTAAATTAAAATACATCCAAACAAATCATAATTATTTATCATAAATCAACCATATTTGCCAAATTCTTAAAAAATAAAATATATAATCTTAAATTTAAATTGAATAATATAATTTAATCAATGTAGTAAATAATACTAATCTAAATATTCAACTGAATAATATCATAACATATGTTCATATCCTATGCTAATATCCAATTCTCTATAATAAAAATAATAAATTATAAATTAAGTTTAGATTCATTATTATGTTTATATATATATATTACTTATCGATTTAGTTTGGATATTTTAGATATAGTTCGATTCGATTATTTATTAATATCTAGATTCAAATCACTACATATTAATCTGATTCAGTTTAAATATAAATTTTATATTCATGAATTTTATATTTTCATTTATAAACAATTTGAATATATGATTAAAATTTGATAACCTGTAATCCGTTATCACTGATAAATAAACATAATGATACATTCTAAATGCAATAATTTTAAATAATTAGCTATGTAATAAATGGATCTTAAATATATTTATGTATCATTTTTTTTAATAATTATTCGGTTATTGCCTAAACGTGTGGGAGATAGAAACCCATTTGTATGTAAGAGTAAGTGCATCATTTTTCTAGTTGATTTTCTCCATTAACGGTCATATGATGGGAGGCTGGAAATTTTTTTATTAATTTAATGATAAATTAAATTAATATAAACATGTTTATTGCTCAAAAACCAGCTTTATGGTTTTTGGTAAACGACAAGTCGCAATGGATGGCAGGCCTCGAAGCGCGTGAACTTGATCCACGGTGTGAGCAACTTCGATCTTTCGTGTTAATCGTCAGCCTTAATACTAAAATGGGCCTAAGCTTTTTTAACCTAAAATGGCTAAAGAATTCTAAAATGTTGAAATATGATAAGCTGGCCCTACACTAATGGATTCTAACGTGGGTTTAAACCACGAAGTGTTATCTGATTTTTTTTTTAAATAAAATTAAATCACTTAGAAAATATTTAAATTTATTTAAAATATCATGAAATGCCGTTTTGAAATTAAAAAAAAATTAAAAAAGTACTAAATAATTTTTGAATATTTGGGTGATTAATTCAAAATATTATTTTGAAAATTAAAAATAGAAAAAAATTAAGCTAAATATAATAATTTTTTTTTAAAATGATATTTTTAAAATTTTATTTTCAATACACAAACACCCCCTTGATTAAAGATACTAACTATTAACATTATGTGAAGGGTTTATATATAAACTATTTTTTTATTTTAAAAAAAAATTTACAAGTTGTTCTTAGATAACACTTATTATAAGTTAAGTTTAAGCTTTAAGGTTAGATAGTTTCTTAATATAGCATAAGCTTCCCAACTAAAAAAGTATTAAGAGTTTTAAATTCTAATCACACTTCTTATTAAGTGGATGTTTGGCAACTCAGTTGCCCAGTTAGAATTTTATTGTGAAAATAAATTTTGTCAAGAAAAATTCAATTGAAAACTTCACTGAAAATAAATATTAATTCACAATTTATAAAAAAAAAAAAAAAAACTCGATTGAAATGTTTTAAAATCTAATTTTAATTTATTATTAAATACTGAAAAAATTCAATTAATTTTTACAAAATATGAATTTGAGACTTGTAGGATTGTCAAACATTCCTAAGTTTTTTATTAATTAAAATTTCAATAGTTTCTCGTTAAGTCTAAACTCAACCAGCTTTGTACAAAGGAATGTGTTATGAGTCATAAACTATCTATAAGTTTAAGAATTTAATAAGTACTTTGAGTGTCATTAAGTTAATATATACAACTAAATTATCAAATATTTGAATGATAAAATAAATATATATAAAGGTTCAAATTAAATCACTTGTACTTAACATTTAATAATTTTTAATAATTTTTTTTATTAAATTTAGAGTTTATTTATAAATTTTAGTAGAATTTAATTTATGTATAATTAATTTTATATAAAATTAAAAATTTCAAATTTCAAATAAAATTTTATTTTATATTGACATGTGTGAAGGACATCAGTGCTGAAAAAAGTCCAATTGAATGAATGGCAGACGATATTGATGACAAAATAAAATAAAGGGACCATTCACTCTAAGAATGGGGAATTTAATGTTTTGATATTAACTCTACAAAAATACAAGGGTGAAATTACAAATGTACCCATCCATATTACGTTATTTGATTATCATTAAATTTTAGCATATGGTTTTATCATGTGGAGGTCAAGATTTTGAAAGTTGAACCGTAATTAGGGGCAAACGAAGTTGATCGTTAACTTCATCCATCAATTTAATGCATGAATTTGATTTTTGTTTGTGGATCGTACTAATTAGATCAATAAAATAATAAAATTAATAGGTAATTATTTATAATTTTTAAAAATTAAGAGATTATATTTTTAATAATTTTGGGAGAAAAGTATAATATTTTAAGTGCTAAAGTAATTCATTTCTTTATATATATTTTTTTTCCTCCAAAGTAATTCTCTCCCTTTTGTATAGTAAGATTAATAGTGAAATTCATTATTAATAACCTAATAAGTTATTTATTTATTATGTTTAATATTTAATATTTTATAAAAAAAATTCACATCAATAATAAGACAAACGAAGTTATTCATTAGGTATATCCATCAATTCAATCTATAAATTTTATTTTATTTTTCTTTCTCTTTTCATCATATTAATAGTTATTAATTACTAGAAAAAATATATTTTTTAAATATAATTCAAAATTAAAACATTAATTAATAATAATTGAATAATTAATCATTTAAAACAGTAATTGAATAACGAATTATGAGATAAATTTCAACTATAAATTATAAAGAAGACATCATTTAAGAAACAATGACTTTAATTACAATTGACTTGACTTGGTATATATAGTTCACTAATTAAAATTATAATGATAATAACAATTAATATTAATAATCTTATGAGAAAACAAAATAATAATAATAATAATAATAATAATAGGTGATTTCGTACTATATTTCATTTTTAAGTCTACCAACTGATCACGTCTTAGGGACTGTTTGATTGGTCAATTAAATACGCTTAATTGTCGACTGTCAATCTAAACGTCGTCAATTAAAAAAATTTATATTGTTTGGTTGGCCAACTAAAAATTCTGATTATAACAAAAAAATTTTTAATCGGCAAATCTTATAAATAGTTATAAACTGATTTTAACTATTGACGATTTATCAATCACATTTTTATATCAATCGCACATTTAGCAATCGTTGAACCAAACATTCCTTTATTATTCCTTTATTATAAAGTGACATTAAAAGTCACAACTTGCAAATATGTTTTTGTTCATGTTTGGTATTCATTACATATAAAAACTATATTACTTTTATCAAATCAAATAACATTTTAAATTAATTGGTTCCATTTATTTATTTATATATTGCATATGTACTTATCTCCTAACCGAAAATTTGAATCTTTAATATATTAATAATTTAATTTAATTTAAAAATTTTAATCTTTAATATACATATATACTACGTGTAATTTTTTTATAATAATTTTTAATATTTAATATCATTAATAGTTTTTATTTTTATACTAATAAATATTCAAAATAATAATATTTAAATTATTAATTATAATTATTTAGTTAATTCAATTATAATTATATTTAATTATTTAATAATTTTGATTGGATTGGATTGTTATTTTAAAAGGATAAAAAATTTAGTTAGTTGAAGTTTCAATTGGGCTAATCAAATGTTGACACCAACTCATATATAGTGTAGATGAATTGACCATCACCTACTATCATTAAATAATATTTAATTTAATTTAAAAAATGAAGACTAGAAAAATGTCAATTTTAATTTTTCATGTATTTTTTTTAGTTTGATAAAATTTACATTATACTCATCCGTTTCATTTCAAACGAAATGATAATATTTATCCTATTTAGTAAATAAAATAAAATAAATTTTTTATTTTAAATTTAAATTGGTTCGAATTGTTGTTCGGATAATAATAATATCCGATCCAATTATATATATTTTATATTTTAGTATTATATTTAATTTAATATATATATATTTTTAATTTATGATTATTTTTTATATAAAATATAAATTATATTATATGAATATATAAAATAAATAAATAAATATATACATATTTAAAAAATAAAATAAATAATATATATAAATAAATAATATCCATCCCGTCTTGACTTGTTTCGTTATTCACCTCACACTTTTTCAAAATTAGACATATATTTTTATTTTTAAATTGATCATATTCGAATTTTATAAAATTCGTCATAAATTCATTTTTTTGTCAATCCTAATTTATATTATTAATTACAATGAAAATTATAAAAATAGCAATACCTTTTAAGGAGATTCATCAATATTGTTTTATAGTTTATATTTTATAAATAAGGCATTTGATTTTTATTTTCAGAAACTAACAAAGAAAAAATAGTGATCTTTCTGTAGCTGATTATAAATTAAAAGAAGAAATTATCTCCTATGTTTTGAATAAGAAAAAAAAAAGGAATTGATTGAGAATGTGAATGGCATGTAAACCTAAAATATTTAATTACAATTTGTGCTTATTATTATTATCATGACAAATTCAGTATAAACACTCTCAGATCATGCGATCGACTATTAAGCTTAAGCTAATATATATATATATACTCCATTTAATCACCGTACATTAAGTGCGAAAGACGACAATGGGTTAACGACATTGAATGCTTGCTAACAACCCCGTGTAAACTCCATTAATAACCATGATATAAGTACGATACACCTTCTTCTCATTTTCAAGAGAAAGAGAGATGGATAAAGCAATAGGCATCAAATGATCGACTGTTATCTCGCCAAGAGATCATTCTTTTGCTTTTCTATTGTCATTTCCATTCCCATTCCAATCTTCATCTACTCGTCCACTTGATCGGGATAACCCGTGACCGGTTCCTCCGACTCACCAGGTACCCCCTTCTTCTAAAAAACCCTCCTTTTCTATCTCTTTCTCTTCTCTTTATTTTTTTTAAAATTTTCCTTCTTATTTTCTCTTCAACCAAACATTCTCTTCTTCACTATGAACCTCACTTCTCTCAGCCTCAACTCTAACCCTATCACCTCCTCTAAGTGGGCCCACCATCGTGACCCTCACAAGCCTCTTCTTTTTCCTCGCAACTTCGTAGTATGCTCCCTTAAACCTCCCTTCCCGTCGGCATCTTTGAGCGTCGTCGAGTCAACCTCTAATGATTCACTCAGTCGTAGATCACTCGGTCAAGTCTTCCGCATATTGGGTTGGCAGTGGGGTGATGAAAGTAAACGCAAACTCGTGGACATCTTGGGTCGGCATTTTGGTGTTGTCGCTTGTTGCCAGGTAAGTAAATTAATTGGTAAATATGTTGCCGGTCCGACCATATCCGATCAATTCGAATGAATATTTTTTCAGCGATATCAAGAACCTGACTCGACCCGTTCAAGTTACTTGTCTTCTTGAACAGTCCTATATATTACCTCTAACAATTAGTTCAAAAACCCTTTAATGAATGCTAAAAGAAAACAAAAATAGTAATTAATTTGCCACATAATATCTTTTTATGTAATTAAATTTTTACTATGGAAACATTCATATACACGGGTTAGGTAGAGCTGCGTTTGGGTATGTGTACACCATTTAATTTTTTACCTAAAATTACATTTTAATTCTTAAAATTTATAAAATTAATAAAATAATTATTTTATTTTAAAAAATTAATTTTTAATTCCTAATAAATTATTATTTTCTTCTTTTTTTTTTCCCTTTTGCCTCTTAAATTTTTTTAGAATAAATTATTATTTAGTCCTCAAAATTTATTAAATTTAATAAAATAATTTATTTATTTTGAAAAATTAATTTTTTAATTTTTAATTAAGTATTATTTACTTTCATTTTTAAAATTTTTTTTCCTTCATTTCCGTTTATTTTCTTTTCAATTTTCTTTAATTTTTATAAATTCCTTTAATTTTTTTCAATGATAATACAATGATTTTTTATTATTTGTAATTAAAATATATATTTGTTTTGATATTTTTTATTATTTTTTATTTTTAAATAAATTTATTTTACCATTATAATTTTTTTTCTAAATTTTTTTTTATTTTTATCTTGAGTGTCCTTCATTTCTAACAATTCTGAATTCACACCTATATACAGTAGTGTAAGCCTTAAAATTTTGACAATTCTATTTTCTTTTAGATAATACCCTTATATGTTGATTAGTCTTTTGACCATGGAGTCTAATACTAATTTTGCAAACCATCAAATTATTGCTGGAGATGAAGGGTTGTTGGCTGGTCCTGTGGGCGGGTTTACCATTTATGTAACCAACCAAGTCCAACTAGTTAAATAATATAACGTCAAACTCGACATTGATTTATAAATCATTAAAATCGAGTACATCGTATTGTTGAATCGATTTCGAATCGGGTTAACTATATTTCAGTTTGAACATCTTTAGTTCATTACTCTTTTTTGCATATTGAATTAAAGTGATCATTAACATAAGATGATTTATAGATATCAATTAATTTGATAAGGAGTGATGAACACTTTATTTTCTTTTTTTGTTAATTTAAAAAAAAAAAAAGTCTCATCATTTTAAGAGAATCTTGCTTAATTAACAATATTTTTATACTGATTCCCACTAATAAACCAACAAGCTGGCTATCGAGTGGTTTCTTGATTATCTCCTTAGAGGGTGGGGGGTTGGGACATTTGATAGTGGTTTTTCTTTTTCTACTGCAAATTGCTACGAAGATCTTTGATTCTGTAAACAAAAAATCTAATTTTTAACTAGATTAGATTACACATACACACTTGTCCATACACTACTCCTCAAAAGACTACCTAAAGGAAAATCAAAGAGATTGGGATGTTAAACAAGTCTCTCTTTTTTCCCTGAGATTGGGATGTTTCCACGTGATGAGTGAATAATCACAATAAATATTAGTATAATAAATAATTTTTTTACTTGTTCCGTAGTGTTTATGAATGATCAATACTAAATTTTAAAATACACTTCATACTCGAAATTTACATTTAAAATTACCTTCCAATATATATATATATATAAATATTTTTATTATACAGTTAAGTAATAAAAAATAAAATGTATTATTGGAATGAGAAGAATTGTATCACCTAATCTTGGCACATATTCGTGTCCTTCCTGCCCATTTTTTACTTTGCATCATAATAAAAGCTAAATGGATCAATCTGAATTTTTTATTCACTTATATATCTAATTTTTTATTTTATATTTTTTATATACATTATATCACTTAATTTTTTTTTTAAATCTTATCTTTTATTTTATATTTTTATATATGTCATATTAATTATTTTTTAAAAATATTTTAATAATTAATATTTTTTTATAAATAATGTAACATATAAAAAAATATATATATAAGGAGTTTTAACATATAAGTGAACAAAAAAATTTAGACTGATTTCAATTGAGCTGTTATATGAGATACATATCAATTGTTATGATCCACCTAGTATCGAAAGGATAAGAGAATGTAAAAAAAATTAAAAGTTAAAAAGTATTTAAGGAAGAAAACTAATTCCTTATCATAGTGAGTAAATTTCGTACAATTTTATTAAAAAAAAAATTATATTAATAATAAATGTTAATATGTGGATAAATTAATAACTTCAAAAGGAAAAAAAGAAAAAAAAATGCGGAAGTGTAATAGACGCGCCATCAATGGGGTTGGTGGGTCAGCGAATAATATCCAGCATCACTAAATAGTTAAAGAGTATAAGTTAATTAACAGAGAGACTGCCGAAAGTCATCCTAAAGAAGTGAATGGAACCTGTCCAATAAGAACAACTGAAGCTTCTCAGTCAATACCACAATCCATCTTTACCACACATAACCCTTATTTCACATTTATCAAAACCCAATTGATACTTCTTTGTTTAGCTCCTGAAGCCACAAATCAATTAATAATAATAATGTTTCAGAACATAGTAGGTGCCATTACTGGTGATAGTAGTGGCAACAAGAAGATAAAATGTGTTAGTGGTGATGGTGAGTGCAAGAAGATTAAAGGCACTGTTGTTTTGATGAAAAAGAATGTTTTGGATTTCAATGACTTTCATGCTTCACTTCTTGATCGTGTTCATGAATTACTTGGCCGTGGAGTCTCTCTGCAACTTATTAGTTCTGTTAATAGCGAACCTGGTGAGCGTAAATTCTTTAATTTTTTTGTTTTCTTGATTTCTATAACTATTTCCTTTTATTGTATATCATTAAATCAAAAGTTGATTGATAGTTTCTTGAACAATTTTTTTTTGTTTTGTTTCTTGAATTATTTATGTTTTTTCAGTTCATGATCTGCCATTTTCTTGGTTTTTATTTTTAATTTACTTTTTTCTATTTGTGAATTTGATAATCAGGAGAATTAATCATACTAATAATGTACGAAAGAAAAAAAAAAGACCAAAAACAAAGAGAGAAGGAAAGAATGAAAAATATGTCATAAACCTACCTAGCTAGCGACAATGCATTCTTCTTTTTCAACTTTACATCTCTCTCATTTTTTTTTCAGAGTTCAGTTCATGAGCAAAACAATTGAAAGAATTTCACTTTTTTCTTTGCACAGGACTTGAAAAAGAGAGTTCATATGAGACTCACAGTTACTCACAGAGTGAAATTGGACCCACTTGAGATAGTGTTTTTTATTTGTTCTGATACATAATATGGTAGGAATACAGGCTGTGCCAACAAAAAAAGTCAGCCATATGCTGCTAATCTTTATTTATTTATTTTTTATAAATGGGATTGGAAAAAAGGTTGAAGAATGTCAGAAGTGACCTACCAGGCCTTGGGTTCCAATACCCTCCCTTGAACACTGAGTCAATGGCAGAAAGTTCCATTGTCGGTGTATCATTTTATTGAAAATCCTTATAGCTCACAAAGCTGGATTCTTAGAATTGACTAAACCAAAAGCTACTTGTTATGTTCTTTTTTTTATCCCTGATTAATTAGACTTTGATTGATGTTTTAAATTGTAACTTCACAACCAGAAGATAACTCCAGTATTGATTAGACAAAACTCATTAGTTAAATTATGTCTTAATTTAACTTAGAAATTAGGAAGACATTTAATATTAAAAATATTTTGGATATTTTCCTGATTGATCATCAATTCATCAGCACAACATCCTGAATTGATTATAATTTTCCTGATTAACTACTAATGTGGATATTAATTCGAATGCCTAATTTGTAGAGAATGGTATGCAAGGGAAAGTAGGAGAACCTGCATACTTAGAAGATTGGATTACTACAATCACTTCCTTAACAACAGGAGAGTCAGCATTCAATATTACATTTGATTGGGATGACGAAATTGGAGTTCCAGGAGCATTCATAATTAGAAACAATCATCATAGTGAACTTTACCTCAAAACTGTCACTCTTGAAGATGTTCCTGGCCAAGGTAGAATCCATTTTGTCTGCAATTCATGGGTTTATCCAGCCAAAAATTACAAGAAAGATCGCATTTTCTTTTCTAACAAGGTAACCAAATATAGAAGGGATCAATATCATATTGTTTTTATGATACTGGAAAATACTAATTAAGTTGATCAATTTGTTCTGATTTTGTAGACATTTCTACCACATGAGACGCCAATGCCTTTGCGAAAGTACAGGGAGGAAGAACTTTTGACCTTGAGAGGAAATGGAGAAGGAGAGCTCCAAGAATGGGACCGTGTTTATGATTATGCTTTATATAATGATTTGGGAGATCCTAAGAAAGGTCCCAAGTATGTCCGCCCAATTCTTGGAGGGTCTGCTGACTACCCTTATCCTCGCAGGGGAAGAACAGGTCGCCCACCAGTTGAATCAGGTATTAGGCTCCAATTGGAGGTTCAAACTCACAATCTCACATTCCTAGAGAGGACTCCAGTAGCACTCAGGGGTTAAAAATGAATCTCATTAATGCAGTCTCAATCAAAATCAAATCTTTATTTTGTTTTCTGATTATTGTCATTTATGAGCAGATCCTAACTACGAGAGCAGGCTGCCGATTCTCTTGAGCTTAAACATATATGTTCCGAGAGATGAACGATGGGGGCACTTGAAGATGTCTGACTTTCTTGCTTATGCACTGAAATCCATAGCTCAGTTTCTTAAACCTGAGCTTGAAGCTCTATTTGACAGCACCCCTAATGAGTTTGACTCCTTTGATGATGTATTAAAACTCTATGAGGGAGGGATTAAGCTTCCTGATGGACCCCTACTAGACAATATTCTTAAAAACATTCCATTGGAGATGCTGAAGGAAATATTCCGAACTGATGGGGAGCAACTTTTCAAATTTCCAATGCCTCAAGTAATTAAAGGCATGATCAAGAATCTCCAACATTGATGCTACTATCAGCATTTTTAAAAGCATATCTTGCTGCTGCATATTTTTCCTGACATTAATTTAATTGTTTATGTTTTAATAATTGGCGCAGAGAGTAAAACTGCTTGGAGGACCGATGAAGAATTTGGCAGAGAAATGCTGGCTGGCATAAACCCTGTCATTATTCGTCGTCTTGAGGTACATATTGAATCTTTATTATTGTGCCCTATTGTATTGTTTTCCAAGAAGATTGATAAAAAAATGAGTGAATTTGGAATGCCATAATCTGATTATGCTCATGTCAACTACTGAATTTGGCTACAGGAATTCCCTCCAAGAAGCAAGCTGAACAGCAAACATTATGGCAATCAAAACAGTTCGATAACAGAAGATCACATAAAGAATAGACTGGATGGACTGACAATAGATGAGGTAATGTTCTTCTATTTGTTTCTTTTAAAATTTGAGTTTATTATTAGAATCATCGGATATGTTGTATTTTAAATTATTAGTTGAAATTAACCAATTTAACTCGAGTATTTTTGGTTGATAGGCAATCAAGAAGAACAAGCTATACATATTAGATCACCATGATACTGTGATGCAATATCTGAGGCGGATAAATGCTACATCGACAAGGACATATGCAACAAGAACACTACTTTTCTTGAAAAATGATGGGACTCTGAAGCCACTTGCAATTGAATTAAGCTTGCCTCATCCTGAGGGGGATCAATTTGGAGCCATAAGCAAAGCATTGACCCCAGCTGAAGATGGTGTAGAAGGTTCTATTTGGCAACTGGCTAAAGCTTATGTGGCTGTAGTTGACTCTGGCATTCACCAGCTTATCAGCCACTGGTATGAAGAAGTAGTGTTTTTTAAAAAAGGAACTATAAGAAGAAATGTTATTGAATTAGATAAATTTTCTAAATATTCTTTTTTTTTAACAGGTTGCATACTCATGCATCAATTGAACCATTTGTCATTGCAACAAATAGGCATTTAAGTGTGCTTCATCCAATACACAAACTTCTGCACCCTCACTTCCGTGACACGATGAACATTAATGCAGTTGCTAGACAGACACTTATTAATGCTGGTGGATTGTTGGAGTTTACAGTTTTTCCTGCAAAGTATTCCATGGAAATGACATCCATGGCTTACAAAAATTGGAATTTTAGAGAGCAAGCTCTTCCTGAAGATCTGAAGAAGAGGTAATAAATAAAAAATCTTATTTCACTAATAAGTCATAAATGTTCTGCTTCATTTCAATGACATTCTACCACTTTGTCTTTATTTAGAGGGGTAGCAATTGAGGATCCAAATTCGCCACATGGTCTTCGTTTACTAATAAAAGACTATCCCTATGCTGTTGATGGGCTTGAAATATGGTCAGCAATAAAAGAATGGGTGAAAGACTATTGTTCCTTCTATTATGAGACGGATGACATGGTTATGAAGGATCCTGAACTACAGTCTTGGTGGAAAGAACTCCGGGAAGTAGGCCATGGCGACAAGAAAAATGAGCCTTGGTGGCCTAAAATGCATACAAAAGAAGAGCTAATAGAATCATGCACTATTATAATCTGGGTAGCATCTGCTTTTCATGCTGCAATTAACTTTGGTCAATACCCTTATGGAGGTTACCTCCCTAATCGGCCTAGCATAAGCCGAAGGTTAATGCCTGAAAAAGGAACTCCTGGGTACGAAGAGCTTAGGTTGAATCCTGACAAGGCTTTCCTTAAAACTATCACTGCTCAATTGCAAACTGTTATCGGCATTTCTCTTATAGAAATTCTGTCAAGGCATTCATCAGATGAAGTGTATCTTGGGCAGCGAGACACGCCAGAATGGACAACAGATGATAAGGTGTTAGAGGCATTTAAGGAATTTGGAAAGAAGCTGGAAAAAATTGAGGAGAAGATTATAGAGATGAACAAAGATAAGGAATTAAAGAACAGGATTGGTCCAGTTTTGATGCCATACACTTTGTTAGTTCCTAGCAGTGAAATTGGACTTACTGGCAGGGGAATTCCCAACAGTGTTTCTATCTAAGGCTTCTTAATTTATAGGAACTTTCTGTTTATAGTTTATTATCAATGCACTGGTGTGCAGAAACTAGAAAGTCTCAACATTTTAAACTTCCAAGCCATGTGGTGTTAGTAAATGTTCTATGCTTAAGGTAATAAACACCACTTCATAAATGATGATACTTCATTGCACTGACCGAGGTAGCTTATATCCACCAGAATTTTGTTTTTTTTTTTTCCAATCAACTTAGTAAAAATTTTCTCTTAGCCCATTTAAAAATTTAAAACTCTTGATTTAAATTATCCAAAATTTTTATTAGTTAGGATTTTGGTCCAAAACAAAATCTAAATTTTCTAAAATAAAGTTATATTTATTTATTTATATTATAGTTTTTTAATTAAATTTTTTATTTAAATTGAATTATATATTTATTTTATAAAAAAAATTAATTTTTAATTTACTCATAATTAATTTTTTAATTTTGACACTACTTAGTTGTATGATTGGAGAAATAAAAAGTAATACATATATGGACTAATTTCTGCGGGAAATCCTGAGAACATCAATAAACAACTCGCTCGATCTACAGTTTCTCGTTATAGGATGTTGTTTAACAATCAAACACAAGCGACCTGTAGTTTAGGTTTACAGGGCAGTCGTACCCCAATTGAATGAATTTAAGCCCATTTTGTAGTTCGATCCATTAATTCCCTAGGCCTAACGATTAAATTTTTATATTGATAATCCACTTAAAGTTAAATGGGCCCAAAAGAGTGTTCAGTTTGAGAATGAATTGTCGGGCACATAATACGACTTCTCGTCGGTCCCGTTTACATGACTTTGCGACCTCTTACCGAAACGCCCAAAATGACACTGGTTTTCAAGGAACAAAACGGCATAAACACTGCTTAATAAACCCATAATCCTTGTTCTCAACTATTGTCGTTTATACGAAGATCAAAAAACGACAGGCAATTCCCAAATAAAAGACTACCCGGACAATTCCCAAATAAAACCCTACGCTACGAGCTCTAACTGGCGTCAAATTAATTCAAAAGAAATTAATTTAAATATTTTATATGCGTAATTGCAAATTGATAAAGCGATGGCGAATTCGAAAATTTTCAGTGTTGGAATCGTATCAATCGATTACTACATGGCACCGCCTATCCCCGACATCGATATTTGCTACTGTAGCTTTCAAGGTTAGTTTTGCAGTGTTTTCCCTCTATTTTCTTGATAAACAATAAAAAATATCTCAAGTTATTGGGATTATTTTTTGCTGCACTACATTTGTAGTTCAAAATGTCCAAAATTTGCTCAGTAAGCTACTTGGAGGCATTAGGACTTCTATTGTTAAACTTGCTACTCTTACTGAACTGAATTGTTGAACTTTGAATGTGGAAAGATGAACGAGGTTCCTGTTATAAGGGTTTATGGGTCCATGCTTGGTGCTCAAAAGACTTGCTTGCATATTCATAGGGTAAGATTATTGTTGTACTCATTTAATGCTATTTGTAGCTATTCACATCAAACATTGCAATTTGTTTCTTTAATTCTTTAAAGTACTGTCAGTCAGCTTTTTCAGAGCTTCTTAGATCATAAAATCTCTTAAATGTGTTTATCTTCACTTCAGAAAGGAGACAGAACGATGGAGAGGGCAATTTTCGAGATTTCAAGGGACCAAAACAAGGAGGATTTCAAAATAGGCAACAAGGAATATCTCGTGATTATGATATGGACGTGATAGAGATTTTGGTGAATTTAGAAATAGTCAGCGAGTTATTGAAAGGTAAACATAAGCCATGGATGATTGAAATCTCCAAGGCATTGTCGACTGTACAACATGGTTATGCAGATGACTAGCATTTCAGCTCCCAGTCATCAACACAAATTTTACTCGGGAAGTCTGTGGCCCAAATTAGAAATGATAAATGTGGTCACTTTGCAATCAACAAACACTCTACCAGATAAATAAACAAAAATTACAGACAGCAAATATCTGCTCCACACTGATAGATTACATTCCTTGTTATTAGCACCTGTATCAGTCACATTTAGCGTGAAGATTAGATTTTCCACTGAATTTAGTTTTCAGTTAATTTATAAGGAAAATTCAGTTTTAAGTGTTGCCATCTCTCTAAATGTAAAGTCTTAATGTAAGTTCACTATATTTATACCTACTTTTCTTTTCTTGATGCATATATTGTCAAAAGCTACTTTTTGTGCTTAATAAAATAATCGATTTTTTTAACAAGATGCTCTTAGTAGTTTAGGGGCATTAACTATTCTCAGTTATGAAATTTTATAAAAATTTAGGAACAAAAAAATTATAAAAAATATCCTTACTTAGATGATAAATTTTAGTAATTGTTTTATGTTATCTATAAAAAATAATTGTTTTAAATTGTCAGATTAATTGTGATTACTGAATTAAGAAAAGAAAACTATTATACGTGAAGATTGAATTCCAAATTCGAAGAAATAATAAATAAAATGGAAAATTCTAATGAACAGAAACAATTGTCTGATGCCGCAAATGTGAACCAGGAATTTTAATTATAATAAATAATAATTGTTTTTTTTTTTAAAATATTAAACTGCTTATGTGGCGAAACAAAATCAAACATGAAAAATTCCATTATCATCCTATCCATAAAATGGATGGGATAACAGATTTCTTATCCACATTCTCTCTCTCTCTTTCAATTGCAGGTTAACAACCAACCACCAATGAAAATTAGACCCATTAACAAACAACAGAACCTAAAAAACTTTACTGTACAATAGCATATACACTTCCATGGAGAGACTCCTGGCTAACCAATGTCTTTCTCGTCTCAAACTCACTCCAAATCTCACAAGTCCTTCTTCTTGTTTCTTTTCCCACCAATTTCTAAACATCAAAACAACCCATTCTCCTGATAAGCCAAGCTTCACACTTTTTGCCCTACAAAACCAAGAAACACAATACCCACTTCAAGGAAACCCCCCAAAACCCGCTCCTGAAGACGACGAATCATATGGCGAAGTTAGCAAAATCATTGGCAGCAGAGCTCTCCAAGGTGGGGTTGGCATGGAGTACTTGATTGAGTGGAAAGACGGTCATACCCCTTCTTGGGTCCCATCAGATTTCATTGCCAAAGATGTGGTGGCCGAGTACGAAACCCCATGGTGGACCGCTGCTAAAAAAGCCGACGAGTCTGCGCTTAGCCAACTCATTGCCGCTGATGATGGACGAGACGTGGATGCCGTCGACAGTTATGGCCGTACTGCTTTACTTTTCGTATCGGGTCTCGGATCCGAACCGTGTGTTAAGCTCCTAGCAGAAGCCGGCGCTGACTTGGACCACCGTGATAACAGTGGAGGCTTAACGGCACTTCACATGGCAGCTGGTTACGTCCAGCCAGGTGTGGTTAAGTTATTAATCGATCTCGGAGCAGATCCAGAGGTAGAAGACGATCGGGGTTTAACGCCGGTAGATTTGGCTAAAGAGATTTTAAAAGTGACCCCAAAGGGTAACCCAATGCAATTTGCTAGAAGATTAGGGTTAGAAAATGTAATAAGGATTTTAGATGAGGAAATATTCGAGTACGCGGAGGTTCAGGAAATCATGGAGAAGAGAGGGAAAGGTGATAAAGTTGAGTATTTAGTCAAATGGAAAGACGGTGGTGATAATGAGTGGGTCAAAGCTAGATTCATTGGTGAAGATTTAGCGAGAGATTATGAGGCTGGATTAGAGTATGCAGTAGCAGAGGGAGTTGTAGGGAAAAGAGTTGGTGATGATGGGAAAAATGAATATCTTGTGAAATGGACGGATATTGATGAAGCCACGTGGGAGCCTGGAGAGAATGTTGATCCTGATTTGATCAAGGAGTTTGAAGAAGGGCAGATGATTAATGGAGTTGAAAATGTGGAGGGACAATCAAGTGATGGTGGGGTTAGTGGTAGTGTATCAAGTAAAGATGGAAATGAGGCTACTTCTGAAAATCCTAATTAAGCTGTAATTTTGTGATTGGAAATTTTTCAATCAAAAGATTGTTATTAGGTCTAAAAATAGTTTTTTTTTTTTTTCATATTTTTTGTAGGCTTTTCCCAATGTTTCTGTGCAAGTTGTAGGTTTCTATCTGACATCCAATGCATCTCATAAAATGGTTCTATTAGTCTACAAAAGAATTAGCAAATCAACAAATTCACTACTGAAAAAACTCCATATCGTATCAGAAGCCTCCTGGAAATAACATCCGAGACGACAATTTTCAATACAATGGAGTATACAAAGGATAAAAAGCTTGCAGAACAGTGTGCGATTCCCGTCTTCACACTACTGCCATTCAAACGAGAATTGAATTATTCAAAAATTGACTTCTAAAATTATAAAGCTGGTCAATAAGCTGAGTGTGTACTGTATGAGCTGAGAACTCTGAACTGAACAACTTGGCAACACCCCATTGAACTGTGAAGGCAACGGAGACATGCAGGATTGAGAAAATTGAGCATTAGGCACCTTCCGTGTATCAACATCAATGCACTTGGAATAAATATAGGACTACCCGAATTTGTTTCAAATTATAGGGAGAAATCTTCATCCCAACATATGCAATATATGCTAGAATATGTCAGTATGCCATTCTTTCTGTTAGATTCATAATGCTGGTTTAAAAAAGGACAGTCCACAATTTGAAGGAAACAAAGACTAGCTGGCAGCCACTCCTCCGACAAGGCTGATAGACTCTGGCATCTCACAATTCTCGTATATTTCAGAGATGTGAGATGTTGCAGTCCCTTGTCAAAAAACTTCAATTTTGGCAAGTTTTTAATACAAATAGTAAGACCAGAGAGGAGTAACTCCTCTATAAAGTACTCATGATCTCTAGAACAACCAATAAAGCTTAGGTTCTTCAAGGTAGGTAAGTCTGTCAAACCCCCATCTAGAAACAAGATTGAGATTTACACAACTATCAATTAGAAGCAGTTCAAGTTTGAATGGCAGTGGCCTTCTGGAAATGATATGAGATTCGGACATCTCCTTATGGCTAGGTCCTTGAGTGAAGAAACATTGTGCACAGACAGTGACTTCAGCTCATAGCACTGGAATCTTTCTCAAGTTAGCTGTGGGAAGCCCTCCGTCTAGGAGGGACACAAGACCAGGACAAGATATAATGGTCAATCGACATAGTGAAGTGAGATTATGTAGACCCCAGGAAAGGATTTCAAATTCCCACAACTGATAATTTTCATTTCTCTAAGCTTGGTGGCAGTCTCAGGAGTGAAGGCTTGCTAACCAGGATATTGAAGAGATTCACAAGACATAATTCACAAAGATTCAAGAGAATTGTTATACGGTTCATCATTTCCTTAGGTAAGAACTCTAATTTTGAGCACATCCTGATCACAAGGATTTTTTATGAGCTTGCCAACTTGCATGCTGGAAAGGATGTGAGGCAATGAGAATTCCAAATAGTCAACCTTTCAAGAGACTTTTTACATAACATCCTTAAAGGCAATGACTCTACATCACAATTAATCCAGATATCTTGAAGCATGGATGGGTACCTTGCAGGGGCGGAACCGCTTTGTCCTTGACAGGGGCCACCGCCCCCATGTAGAAAAAAAAAATTATATATATATATATATATATATATACACTTAACAAAAAAAAATAATCCCCGCAACAAAATAGGTCCACGCATGATGCAACCTTTTATTATTATTTAGCCCAATATCTTGAGTTAACTCATAACTTTTGTTTTAACTAAATAAAAAAAAACTTTGCAATTATTATTTCCCCCAAATTTCAGTCCATCTATTTTATATCTTTTTTCAATTTACTTCTTTTTTTTTTTTTCACTTTCACCTGCTCAATTATTTTCTGCTCTTAAGAGAGATAAAGAGAGAGAAAGAGTATGATTAATAAAGAAAAATAGATATAAATTATAAAAAAAACTAAGTTCAGTTCAGTGAATTTTAACTCTTATTTTATGCTTCATTTATATGATATTTGCTATTTTAAATACTAAATTTTTTAGATTCTTGATATATTTAAACATTGAGTTTTTTTTTTTGTCAATGAAGCTTAAAATACATAATAATTTATATACGTGATAAACTGATAGTTATGATTTTTTTCTTTTTCTTTTACGAAAAAGATATAGAGATTATTTTAAAATTCTTTATAGTTTGATATAAAAATATGTTATTGGAGGATAAATTTTAAACAAATAGAGTTGTGATATTTTTTCACTTAACAATTTTTAAGTGAGCACTTTTATATAGTAATTATTGAAACAATATTGGCCCCAAATTTGAAGTTCTAGTTCCGCTCCCGGTACCTTGTATATGTAGAGAGCCTAAGACGCGGGCAAAGCCCAAATCTCCAATTTCTTAAGAGCATTGAGGGTATGCAGATGGTATGACAAATGCTCTATTTGTGGACAATCAGAAATGACCAATTTTCTAAGAGAAACAAGATTTTGAAAACTAACTTCATCGGATAGAAGCTCAAGCAAATGACAGGAAAGTATTTCTAAATCTTCAAGTGTCATTAACTGTACCAAATCACCTTCGGGCAAACATCTCAGCTTCTGAATTTTGCAAAAGATAAAGGTGAGCTCAATGAATGGAAGCCAACCGCCTTTCTTAACAACACCTCATTGCACTGTTCCAATCTTAGTTTACAAATGGATAGAAACCTGGGAAGAGTAGCCAACTGTAAACACCCATCTATGTTAAGTTGTGCAAGGGAAGGGAGGTAGTAGGACATTTTGCTTAACTTGAGTCATTTCTGAATTGAAATTTCTCTGAGGCATGGCATCTCCTCTCCTTCCTTTGGAAAAAGTACAACCAACTTCAAGCATCCTGTTTTCTTAAGCTGTACCAACGAGGGAAAGTGATTTGGTAACTTTCCTAACTTGGGGCGATGTTCCATTGAAAGTTCAGAAGACTACGGAACAAGGGGCTTTCCCTTTCAAAGCCGCTGGTCGATTGAAGCTTTGGTAGAGAAAACATGTGGTAATACTCCGCAAGAAACAGCTTATCCAACGCAACAAAACCACTTGCTGGTACCGGGAGGCTTTTACCACTACAGTATCTGATTGTCAACTCTCACTTTCATTTGTGATAGTAGAATCATTAACAGCTTTTCTGAATTGACACCATTTGCTAAGGCATGAACATCTCTACTCCATTCTAACACCAAGGCCCAACGGTGCTGCTTTTTCTGGAAATTGGCCTGGAAAGCATCCCCAGGATCAAGCATATTTTGCAACCCTGAAATGAAAAGGCTTCCGTGGAGAAGTGGCAAGTCTCTCAATTACCTGAGCCCAGGCTCATCATGCTTTCTCACGATAAAATTAAATAATTTTCGAAGTTGTACCAATTGTCCAAGTGACATCTTCATTAATTTTCGAGTGTTCGTAGGCAACTATGTCAAAGACTGACAACTAACCAACAACAATGTTTGTAAATTATATGGGAAAACCATTGAATCAATCAGGTAACTTTCTGATTGAAGTGTAAGTTAGATAAAGAAATCGCAGATGCTTCAATTTTCCAGTTGATTCCGGCAAAGTAACAATCTGATAGTTGTTCAAAGAGAAGACCCTTGAGTGATTTAGTTTTGGCAACAGGTCAAGCAACACCTTTTCAGGCAAGTAGCTAAGCCTTCTTTCTCTACCCAGTGGAAGAAATGTTCGTTGTGAAGCCCCAGTTTTGCTCAAGGCCTCATATTCTGTGAATGGTTCATAATAATCAGGAGCATATGACAAGTTGCGAGCATTTTCAGGAACTGCGTAGTGCTGTTCAAGTTCAAATGAATCTCCCATCCTAAAACACATCCCTTCACAAAGAGATTTAGCAAGATCATGCATTATGAAGAATCTTGATTTACGAATCACTGAATGTTGAAAGAATGACCTTGACAATAGGTCATGGAAGTATCTTTCAGCAATGTCTTCTATTCTCACTCCCTTCAGCTGTGGAATAAAACCTTCTGCCATCCATAGCAGTACCAACTCCACTTTAAATTCATAATTAATTGAAAATATTGAGCAGTATACAAAGCATTGTTTCAAAGCAGTAGGGAGATGAAGATAGCTCAAGCTTGAGGCTGGAAGGACGCCCTTAGTGTGAGATAAGGACCATAATTTCCTATGCAATAAGTCTTCCCATTCATCAATAACTTTGGATCGCGAAAGACCTCCACTCCATTATAAAATAGTTAAAGTAAGAAGGTGTAATTTTATCAAATATTAGGGTTTTTTTATATATATATAGTTTGTTCTTAATAATTTTGATTAATTAAAGTCAATAAGTCAAATTTCTCAAAAGACTGGGGAAATTCATTACGTACAGGTCGAGGGACCATAGCTGGAATAATGAGCAAAATTTTCAAACTTAATCTGGTACGATAATCCATCAAAAGCCCACATAGAAGACGCAAGATCAAACCGTACAAAGCTTCCATTTGCTACGTGTACGGTGATTAGTACCCGATCAACAGCTTATCCTTAAAATAAAAAATAAAAAACCAAAGATATAAAGAGTGAAAAATCAAATACAAAGAATCTGATTGGCCAAGCCACCTTTATATTCAAGTTTCGCGGCAACGCCTCTCTTACTCTCTGCTCGCACTCTTTGTTTCTCTCTCTACTACTCGCTCTCACTCTCAAAAGTTTTCTCTCTCTTCTTTCTGTATGGTTAGTACTCAGACCGATTAGGCACGAAATTGGTGAGTCCACGGTCTCGGATCTGTGAAGTAGGGTTCTAAAGCGAATGTGTTTTCAGGTTTTTGCTTGAGTTTTATGAACACTTGAAGCTTTACTCACAAATTTGCCCATTATAAAGTGGTTTTTGGTTGTGTGTTGATGGTTTCGGTGGGTTTTTATAAAGTGGTTTTTGAACTGGAATTTGACTTATGACTGTTCCATTTTGGTTTCTATGGTGAAATATGCAATTTTGGGGGATTTTGGTAATGTACGGTATTTAAAAAAAATTATATTTTGAATATTGGGTTTCTTACCATTTGAATTTTTCTTTTTCAATTTATTTTCTTCATTATGTCTCTTCGAAGCAGCTTGGTGAACCGATGTGGTATTTGTTTACTTGGGGTTTTAGTAGTGAAATTTAAATTTGGGTTTTGGGTGGGATGGGGATTTTTTTTTTATGGGTGTACTTAATTAAGTTTTGTGTTACAGATATTTTTCTTTTTCTTTTTGGAAGTGTTTGATTTGTTTACAAAGCAATGTTTCAACTGATTGCTTGTTTTTAGAGGTTCATTTGGATTCATTGTACTAAATTTGAATACAAGGCCTCTTGTGTGTGATGGCAATTTGGTAAGCATGGGTACTTTAGAAAGTGATGTGAATTATGATATTGTTTATGTTAATTACATTATGAAGTCTTTGGAATTTTTTGAGTTTATTGGTACGACAGACTTTTTAAACTTGTAGGCTAATAAAATTTAACCCTAATAAATTCTATTGTGAAAACAGGGTTAGGGTTGGAGCGGGGTGGAGTTGGTCCAGATTTCAGTGCACTGCGTGTTCGTTGTGATGTGGATATTAATACCTTCTTTTGGAATTTTTATCTGTCAGTTTTTGTAATGTGTTCTATATGACAAGTTTTGAGGTAATTTATCTTGTTGGTATGGTGAGAATACAATCAATGTTGTCAAATATGATCAATAGATTAATAAGAAAAGTTGAAACCGTATAATGCGGTAGTCCACACATAGGTTAAATTTTTCTTTTGAATTTTGTTTCCACGTTGACATCAATGTACTATATTTTCATTTTGATGGTTGTGGATCTCAATGCTAATAACTTTAAGTGATTTGATGTACTAATTTTGGATCTTTCAGATACGTCCTTAATGGCCCCAACAAGGAAAAAAAGTGTGAATAAGCCATTTCTGAATGAAGTCTCGCCTCATAAAGAAGTCAGGAATTCAAGCAAGAATAAAGAATGGGTGATTGGGGTGAGTATTGAATTCTTTTCCTGGAGCTTTCATTTGCTGAGAATATGAACTAAGTTTTGTGTTTATCCTGTCATTATTATCCATATTTTTTTTCAATGTTTTTAATGGTTTGATTCATTTTTGCTCCTAGTTCTCAGCTGACTGATTGTCTGCGAAGTTATATTTTCAATTTCACCTTTTAACCTCACTGCAATGAAGTAGTTTTTGAAACAACTATAGACTTGATTTTTTATGTTTCTTTTGAAGGTAGACAAACCCATTGCTCCTCCCCTTTTTTTCCACTATGCATGTACAATGGACATCTTTTCTTTTCTTTTGTTTAAAAATGATGTGGATAATTTAATGCTTCTTCCCAGAAGAGGAGATTGTCTGATAAATTAGGACCTCGATGGAATGAGGGGGAGCTTCAGCAATTCTACAGAGCATATCGAGCCCATGGGGTGGATTTGAAGAAGGTATGCATTATTTGGTATTATGATTCAGTTTCCATTGTCTCACTTTTTTGTCTGGTACATGATAATGCTTTTACCCATGGAATTTTATTTTGAACAAAATCAACTTATCTTGCAACCCATTCTGTATTATAATTTTTAATTTATTAATCCTTGCTGATGTTCAGATTGCTGCTGAAGTACCTTATAGATCTGAGGACATGGTGCGGGCCCTTTTCATGATGAATAAGGTAACCATATTACTTGAATTACTTGTATAACTTTCTTTTCTTGCGCATGTTTGCAGGCCAGATGGTTGTAGCTGTGTTTAATAAGCCTCTGTTATTATGAGTTGGATAACTGGATCCACTTAACTTTAGTGGCCTGCCCCTTACTTGAATGCCATTTACTTTTTGTGGGATTTTGTTTAATGTTTTGACTTTTGCTATTAGGGTACAACCTTAATTCTTAATTGGTTAAGTAGCAAGGATTAAGTTTCATATATGCATTGGCTGTAAGTCTTTAACCGATTGGACTAGTGCAAGATGTGAATTGAGTAGTTTATAGAACGCTGACTGTGGCATCAACGCTGCTCTCTCCCTCTCAAATATAACCTGCTATAAATTTTTTTTTTTTTTAAGTTTCAGAATGCATGTCAAGAGAATTGCTGGAAAATTTAAGCACTGCTAAAGTGGCAATGCAAGAGAAGTAATTTTGGAAGAATTTGTCTCTTAGTATCACTGATACTGATCAACTCCAGTTTGGGCCCATGTTAGTGGGTTTATAAACTAAAGAAAATATAAACATGCTGATATATACATATATATATATATAACTTGCTTCTGTTTTGGGATTAAGTATGAGTTCTGGTCTTCAGTTTGAGTTGTACTTGGTTAACATGGTTAATTTTTGACATGGCTCTGATATTTCCAGGCATACTTATCCCTGCCAGAGGGAACAGCTTCTGTGTTTGGCCTTATTGCCATGATGACTGACCATTATAGTTCCTTGGTAAGCTTGGATATACCTTTTCCTGTTTTCTTGCTGGACCTTTTGATTCTTTGTGTGTGTGTGTGTGTGCGTGTGTGTGTTTCGAGGGGTTGGCTGGTTGTATGAAATCCATGATTGGTATGCTTCGGATGCTTCAAAAAACTGCCCACTCCATATATCATCTATATATTTTGCACTTTCCTTTTACTAATTTTTTGATAATCTTTAAAAGTTATTTTATTTGTTTTCCTTTTATGATTTTTTTTATAATGTTCTTAAATGTTCTTTTATTTGTTTTTCTTTAAAGGAAAGTTGAGTTTGAAGCACTGCATGTTTGAGCTTTCCCTATTATTTTGCAGAATTCAGAGGGGGATGCGTGTCAGATTTGGGGATGAATTCTAGGATCATGTTTTAATGAGTTGTATTTATATGTTTAAGAACTTAGATGTAGAAGTTAAGAAATTCAGTTGAATGTGTTTTATACTAATGTAATAAAGGACAGAACACAGTCATGGTCTCACTGTAGCCACTATCCAGTGGGGTATTAGGAGGGAGAATGTGAACGCAGTCCTATGCTTTGCATTTTTATGTGAAGTGGTTGTTCTTCTGTACCCTTGCAGTTTTAAGATCAAGACTGTTCAATGCTGTGCAAAGGATTAGTGTCCTCTAACTGTTCTGGATGTCTAAATCACCTTTTGAGCAAATTCTTGTCAGTCTGCTGAGCCTGGTTTTATTTTTGGTTCTTTTGCAACACTATTTTTTATATTTTGGTGCTGTTTTCTTGGAGCAGTCTATGGTGATAGGATGATCTACATGAAGTTTCAGTTCGTTGGTGATAGCAATCCATTTCCCTAAGGATTCTTTTTTCATGCTAAGTTTCAAACACTTATTTAGTTGTACAACCTCATTGCATTTCCAGTCTTGCAACTAGTTTGGCTACATCCTCTAATATTGATATGCAAGGACTCTCTTTCAAGTGACCCTTCTTGATTGAAACTTGGAATCTCTGATTTTGTAACAGTGAGGGTAGATGTTATTGGGCTCTGGAATGTTGAACCTGTTGGTCCCATTTTGAAGGCATTATGTCTGTTGGACTATTATCTAAGTGATAAAGAGAACTGGGCTATCCCAGTTTGAGATTGTGTTAATTATTTAAAGCAGTGACACTGAATAATGTTAAGATTTACAGTAATTGAATGACAAGGAAGCAGATACTTTAATAATCAGAGATGTATTGTATTTAGTGAGACTTAGGCACAAGCATTTTTAATATTGATGTCACAATAGTTAATTTGATGAATGGTTTTAGTTCACAGACAACCACTGTGCTCTACTTGGTAGATTAGTTTGAATCATGATTCATGAGTTTGTGATTGCTGCATGCTAATAAGGATAATTTCATGGGTTATTGAACCTATAGGATGTGAGTGATAGTGAGCGAGATAGCAATGATGTACCAGGAATGGCCTGGAAACCTCAGAAACGCAAGCGGGCAAAAGCTCAACTTAGTACCTCAAGAGAAGATCTCCTGCAGTCTCACTCAATTGCATCAACTGATGGATACTTATCATTGTTGAAGAAAGGACATTTTTATGGTAAAAGAACTGCTGACAAAGGACATGTTTTCTGGTTCTTTTCAATTTGTCTTACATACACTCGTATTGATGTTGGCTATGCTTTTATTTGTTAACTTGTTCTCCTTTATGTTGATTAGCATTCTAATGCACATGCTTATAGTATTATATGGCTATTAAATCATTTCCCATATTCTCTCTCTCTCTACACAGACACATTTCTTGAATCAAACCTTTAAAGGTTTTGTTCTATTCATTATCCAGCTATCTTATCCTTTTTGGAACTTTTTATGCATAAATATAAATGTTGATTGTGTAACTTTTTAACTTTTTAGTAGGCTTATGTAGGAGAAAACTCAGCTCTTAGCTTTCTGCATTAATAAAGATAAATAAGCATGACTCTCATAGCTTAAAGAAAGAGTAATTGTGAAACACATATGTTCAAGTGGAATGTTATAGAGGAGAAGTGAAAATGAAGCACATAGAAGGCAATGTGATTTAACCAAATTAAGAAAAAACTGAAAATAAATGAAAGATATTTGATTTCCTATAGTTGACTGGGGTTATGGAGAAGATACAAAGCAGATGTTTTTAACTTTTCAGGTAAAATTTTGTGAACTTTAAAGGACAGTTTAATAAGCTTTTTATTTTCTCCTTTTAATTCCACAAACCCTAGAATTTGAATTACATTGGCAAAGAGATCAATTTTTGTATATGGGCGTGGAAATCTTCCTACCTTGAATTCTTGAAGTTTATTAACTGAGTCAATAATAATTGCATAATATAATTGCTAGAAAACCATCTAAAGCTCAAGTTCAATGCTGATGGTTCTCATATTCACGTCAGGTAGTCAGCCTCGTGCAGTTGGGAAGAGAACTCCTCGAGTTGCTGTTTCATATCCTTACAAGAAAAATGATGGGGAGAATTATGTTTCTCTGAAGAAGGGTCAGAAGTCAGAGAATGATGCTAATGATGATGAAGCAGCACATGTTGTTGCTTTGGCATTGACTGAGGCATTACAAAGAGGAGGCTCTCCTCAAGTTTCTCACACACCACATAGAAGAACAGAACACACTAAATCATCACCTGTTCGAAGCTGGGATAGGATGGTACAAAAAACAATATAGCTAAAGTTATTGTCGTTGCCTTCACTATTCAGGCTTTTCATAACATCCAATATGATAATTTTATGAACATTTGATTCGTTTCCACAGTCTCAGTCATGTCATCCAAAGCTTCATGATGCTTCCATATATGAAGAATGGATGGAAGGTGGAATAAGCAAGGGAGCCGAAAATGGTGCTTATGCCAAGGATACAAGCTTCATGGTGGATATGGAAGGTGTAGGTATTGTAGAAGTTCATCGAAAGGGAAAGAAGTTTTATAGAAAGAAAGTAAAAATTGAAGAGATTGAGAATTGTCATTCTGATGATGGTGGAGAAGCTTGTAGCGGTACTGAAGAAGGAGCAAAAACAAGTGTTCTGAAGGGGAAAGTTGATATTGCCGAGTCAAATGCAAAAATTGATGAGACCTCTCCACAGTCCCAAAAGAAGAGAAGCAACAAACATTTCTCTGGAGGTAATTTTGTTTTTCTATTCTTGTTTGCAAAATGTTCAAGGGGAAATCTTAAATGTTCAATTTCATTTCACATATCCCCCCTTAATTTTACCCATTCATGACGTGTACTCAACTTCCTGATAATGGGATCAAACCTGTCATTATCTTCTGAAGTTGCAAAGTCGAAATCTTTTTTTTTCTAAATAAAATAAAATTCTGCAGCAAAATTGGTTCTATCTTTCCATATGAGATTATTTTAAATTCTTATACTTTACTAAATCTGTGAATATATAGCTGTCCAGCTTAGGATACTTTTTCAGACTGAACATAGGAAGCATGCATGAGGAGTGTGTCTAAGATTGTGGGAATATATGGTTTTTGGATAAATAGCAAACCCATCGTGAAATGTGATTGAACTAAATTTTAAGGAATAACCTTATATTAGCAAATCTGTCTTGTCCGGTTATTAGAATTTAAATTTCATTTTTGTATTTCACAGATGAATTCTCTGCCTTGGATGCTCTACAAGAATTGGCTAACCTTTCTGTATTGGAATCTGGTGAGTGTCAAATGCTTAAGCAATATTGGGGTAAATTACAGTAAGTGATTTGGCATAGAATCATCATTCATATAGCATCTAGTTATTCACTGAATGCATAATTCATATTGGTTCATCATTTGGAGGTGTTAATCTGTAAGATAAGATAACTGTGAAGTTAACATTTGCATCCTCCAATTTGAGCTGAAGCTGTTAAGTGGTGCTTTTGTTCCATCATAAAACTAAGTAAAACCCATACTTTCCTTGCAAAGTGTCGATCTCCTGTTTCTGTAGTTTATTATATCTATCATTTTAGTTCGTTTCCATGGTTGCAGGAACCTTCACTTCTCTCTCTCTTCATGTGCACATGGAACATTTATGAAATAAAATAGATAAAAAATCTGATCATATTCAGAAGAAGCACTGATGTCCATTATATCTAATTAAAATGTTCAAAATGTTCTTTCTGAACAGAATGTAGTTGAAATAATATCATTGCATGTTTGGTCAATGTTAATTGTTTTCTGGCACTCGTCTTTGGTAATTTTCAGTGGCTTTTTTCTGCACTTGTTTGTCTTATGATCATATATGTTCTCTAAGGATGGCAGGAAAAATTTGAGAAACTTATATTTTCTTGTCCTACATAGAAGGCTAAAATAGAATTTGGCATTACATCTTGCTTCATGCTGTTACTTGGGCAAAGTTTGTTACAGTTATGGTGGTGGCATAGCTTTTGCTATTCCTTTTCACCTGGTCTGATATTTTCTCTGTTTTTTTTAAAATGTTTGATCTAGAAGCGTCTGCCCAGTTGAATGAAGAAAGAACTGTTCTTAATGTGGATGACAAATCTAGCATACCTGAAGCTACTTCTACCAGCCATCGTAAGGATAAAGTTAAATTCCTTGGGAGGAAAGGAAAAGTGCTTCATGAAACAGATGCAGTTGAGGGTACCTCGAGGAAATCTAAGCTGGGAAGACACACAGCAATTTATGCTAAATCTGTCTCTGAAGCAAAGCAAGGGCCTCAGTCCATTAATAAAAATAATACTAGTACATTAAAAAGAAAACGCCAGTCTTTGGTATCAAAGGTATTTCTCTTTCATTCAGTTATATTTGGTGGTCTATTATTTATTGGTTGATTTCATGGAAAAATGGAAATTTTTGTTCTTATTGCAGGTGACAAATGCTGAAGCTCCCATAAATTCATATCCAAGTAAACGATTGGAGGCTGAGGTATGGTATTATGGTCCCAAGCTTTCTATCTGGTTAAGGGGCCCTCTAATTGTGGATCAAATTCTGGTTGTAGCAATTGATTATGTTTTTGAGATTTTCTTCCTTTCTGGCTTTTGGGACTGTTTGGAATTAGAACTCGTTTGAAAGAATTCTACGATCTTATAATACTAAAGAAACGAGTGTTTGAGAAATTTTCAATGTCTTCCTACTAAAGAAACTAGTGTTTTGAGAAATTTTCAATATCTTCCTCCTCTGTCCATTCGCATTAATATCATACTGGAGTACCACTTGGAAACTGAAAAATAACTGCCTATTATGTACAAAGAGAAACTACAAAGAAATACGACCCACGTTCTATTTACAACACATACCTACATTCTATCCACATTCTATTTGCTCTTAGTTTGTGAGGTGTATATACTTCGGTCGGTCTGCTATTGGTTTGATCAGAAAAGCAATCCTGATTGCTTTTAGCTTGATATTGTGCTTTGTGTGAAAACTTTTCTAGCTTGCATGAAATTAGTTGTTGTGAATTTTGAATTCAAACCTGTAGTTGTGTGCATCTTTTTGTGTATTTTTCATGTATATGAATTCAAAGTATGTTTCTAGGTCTGAATGCATATGCATATATATATATATATAGGGATTGCTTTGTGATTAGGAATTCATTAGTTAGCGGCAGTGGGTTATTCTTTACTCCTTTGGCTGTTGAGTTGATTTTTTTTCCTATTACCAATGCACTTGATGCAGAGTGTGGATGAAGAGGAGATTATATCTGCACTTAAAGGAAAACGAACTGGCCAAAGTTCTGCTGTTTCAAAACAACTGAAAACAATTGGAGTATCAGAGGGATCTTTCAGTGGTGATCAGAAAAGTTCTGCAAGTGAAGTTGCAATACCAGTTGCACAAGTTCCTGTCACGAGTCAAGTTAACTTTCCAGCCAGAAAAACAAGCAGGCGAAAGATTGGTCTAAAGAGAGCATTTATTCCTAAAGAGGGGAATTCTTCTGAGAGCATACTGAAAAATCAAGCTAATAGATGTTCCATCTCCCTGCAAGATACTACACATCATCTAAAGGTAAAACACTGTATATTTCCTTTTTATCTCAATTTCTGATGTCCAGAATCTTATTTATGCTTTTTTTTTTTTTTAAGTTACAGGAAAAGCTTTCTTGCTGTCTCTCATCTTCTATGGTTCGTAGATGGTGTACATTTGAGTGGTTCTACAGTGCAATTGATTACCCCTGGTTTGCTAAAAGAGAGTTTGTGGAATACTTAAATCATGTTGGACTTGGACACATTCGGAGATTAACACGTGTTGAATGGGGTGTCATCAGAAGGTATAATATTATTTTTCAATTGCCATTAAGCATATCCACGAGTGCATTTATGTTGTCGGAATTATGGAGAACATTGGTGAGATAGCATCTTCACATTGTGTCCACTTGTTGATGCAGTTCCCTTGGCAAACCTAGGAGGTTTTCTGAACATTTTTTACATGAAGAAAGGGGAAAAATCAAACAGTATAGGGATTCTGTGAGAAAACATTATACCGAGCTTCATACTGGCATCAGGGAAGGACTTCCAACAGATTTAGCAAGACCTTTATCGGTTGGACAACGAGTAATTGCTTTGCATCCCAAAACAAGAGAACTTCGTGATGGAAGTGTGCTTACAATTGATCATGATAGGTTCAGGGTTCAATTTGACTGTCCTGAGATGGGAGTGGAATTTGTGAAGGTAGATGAATTCTTTACTGTATGGTCATGTCAGCTTCTGATGTTCTTGGTGTCTATTTCGATGATATTTTGGATTATGTTGTTTGTTATTTGCATTAACTTTGAATTACTTCTGGAACAATATGAAGGCATTACGTATGCCTTTTTAGTTTTGGTAGAAATTGTTTTTTTTGCGAGACTATAAAATAGATAATTTTAGCTATTTGATTACTGAACATCTTAGATATGTTTATGTTGGAATAGAGGCTAAAGCTCTCAAATTCATTCATATATCAATCTTAATACATAGATTTCATTTATACACAATCTATACCCCTAATTAGGAAAGAAACTAACAAGGAAACAATACAATAATCACTAAAATCACTCCTACAATCAATAAGAGTATTTACAAGTCAACAGTTTATTAAGTGGATAATGATTAGTTGATGGCTGTCTCATAGAAGTTAAGAGGGATCATACCTTTCAAGAATTTCTTTTCATGATTTTCCTGGAGGTCGGTAAAAAGCTGCAATCAATAAGATTTTCCTAATCCTTCCTTCCTGAAAGGAAGGTGGTGAAATTATTTTTCCTTTCGGCTGGGACTAGGAGATTGGATAGCTGTAAGAAGAATGCTTAGCTGATAAATAACTCACTTCTTGGTTGGCCGTCTCTTTCTAATATTTAGCTGGTAGACTGTATTACCAAAATAAGTCTTGTGGACTATGAAGATGGGTGGTTGAAGTGCAGTGCAACCTTGCTATTCATTGAAATCATTTCAAGTTTCATATATTTTAGTCTACCTATCAATATGTGAACCAAACTGAAATTTCTAACATATGATTTTCAAGGTGGTAGATAACTGCTTTTCGAGGATGATAATTGGAAGTGAATCTTTTTTCTTAGTTTGTCTCATTGTCATTAAAATGATTTCAGTTAGAAGTTAATAATATTTTTTTTTAGTGAAATTTGCTTATCATTGCTTTTCTAGATGTTGGATTGTTTTTCGCTTGGCCTTGCTATTTTCTGTTGATTGTATTCCTAATTAGTCATCCAGATTGTCTGTAATTGATAATACTACAAGTAAAATTTTTGTAGCCTTGAAATCACAACATTTATTCTAGGATTAGTCTTCTTTCTTGCTTTCATTTTTTCCTTTTCAATTATAACATCTATGGTAGGATTAGCTCTATTTCCTTTGGGAATGACTTGAAATACTTTATTGCAGGATATAGACTGCTTGCCTTTAAATCCATTTGATAACATGCCAGAAGCTCTTAGGAGACACAGATTCTCTCTATTTAAGGAACTGCAAGTGAATGGGTATTCAAGTATTGGAGGGATTACTTCAACCTGGCACTTGGAGAACTCACAGACTCCCATGAATACATTGATAAAGCAGGTACAGGTTAAATTACCTACCCACTCAAATGTGAGTTTGCTATTCCTAATCTCTTGGTATAAATTGAAATCCTGTACTTTACTGTGCTTGAGCTTCCTTTAATCTGTATAATCGAGAAATATTAAGTTTTTGTAGGTTACTTGCCTACTATTAGTTCTAAGAACTAGAGCATTAATTTGCTAGGACTTTTTAATACTTAACCTATCTGATTTATTTACTTTTGCAGGTGGATGCCAACCGTCTGCAAGCAAAGGCAGCAGGTATTGACATTGTTAATGCACAACAAATTGTCTATGGTCCACCTTCTGCAGTGGCACAACTCCAAGTGAAGGAAGCAGATATACAAGCTCTGTCTGAGCTGAATCATGCTCTTGATAAAAAGGTAATGATGTAGTCTGTACATAGTCTGTCGTATGATTATAGTTGATACATCTACACCTATATACTGGTAGTATCTCATTTGATAGATGGGTTCTCTCGGACCATTTTGTTACGTGATTCCATTTTATAGTGGCTTACAGATTTGAGGCAATTTTCATGTCTCCAAACATTTTTCAGGTTATCTTCATTGTCATCTTTTGGTATTTGCATAATTAACTGTGTAAATTGATGGAACAGTTAGCCATTTCCTTAGCATTGATTCATTGAACATGGTAATATTTTCACATTTGCTCTCTTAGTCACTGGTTTTCCATGCTCGCATTTTGATCTTTATCCGGTATATTTGTTTTGATTTTGCATCATGGCTCATGTTGGTCTTGCATATGGAAGAATTCTCCCCAGGAACTGCATTAACATTGCAACAGTTGTCCCCCTTTCTTAGAATTGTAGGAAACCTGGTTGATGGAGCTTAAAAATATAAACAATGACATGCTGGAAAACCAAAAGAATTGAGAGAGCTCTTTAAAAGATTCAGGACCTTTCAGGAAATGCTTTGCTGAAGTACTTGTATAGATACAGGAAGCCAGTAGCCAGGCATGTGGCTTCCATAAATTTTTATTCTTGCTTTGCGTGATTGAGTCCTGCTTTCTAACTTCAGTTTTCTGTTTTGGTATGGTTTCAATTGATTTATTTTCTCTTGCAGGCTTCTTCCGCTTTACTTGATTTGAGGCAACACAATACATACCCAGGAAATAGCCTGCCTCCTTGGCTGAAGCCCCCAGCCAATTCCAGTTTACCAGGTAGCCTGCTAAGTTCTCGTGATAGTTTTGTTTCTCAAGAATCAGGATCTACAGTGGTTGAAATTGTCAGAGGCTCAAGACATAAGGCACATGCAATGATAGATGCTGCTGTTCAGGTAATTAGTCTTGGTACAAACATGTGCAGGAGTGAATACCTGTCCAAAATGCGTGTGGGTTGAGAACATTCAATACCAGATATATGACTTTGGTAACATTTGAGAAAGCTTTAAGTAGGGCCTTGTAGGAAATTTCATTTCAAGTTTTTGGATTTTACTTTAGTGGCCTATGTCCATTGGTTCTAGGAAAGCTTCTCTACTTGTTCAGTGGCTTGTGTATGTTGTATCTGCTGGTTCCTACAATAGTTGTAGAATGATGTTCAAATTATTTATCGAAGGTCTCATTACAGTATTAACTGCTGCAACTACGCATATTGATGCAATACTATTTCAGGCAATTTCATCCATGAAAGAAGGGGAAGATGCTTTTGTGAAGATAGGGGAGGCTTTAGATTCTATTGATAAAAGACAGTTAGCATTCGAATCAAAGGTACAAGTAATCAGATCTCCAGAGCAGGTCGATGGCACTTTAAGCCATCACATTCAGTTGATTTCCAGGACTTCGGACCCTCTCATTAACAGTACTGCATCCAGCCCTAAACCACAAGATAATGCTGACAAAGTTGAGGCAGCAATCCCGTCAGAGCTTATAACATCGTGTGTTGCATCTTTGTTCATGATACAGGTGACATTGAGATTCTCTATTGTTACACTTGATTTTCATATCTAATAGGGCCCCTCTCTCTCTCTCTCTCTGATGGATTAATGGCTTTGTGCTGAGTGTTATGTTTTCATTCCATGCAGACATGTACGGAACGACAATATCCTCCAGCTGATGTGGTTCAGATAATTGATTCTGCTGTCACCAGCTTGCGTCCATGCTGTCCTCAAAATTTGCCAATATACAGGGAGATACAAATGTGCATGGGAAGAATCAAGACCCAAATATTAGCTCTAATACCGACGTAATAATGCCTTAGGTTGCTAAAACGGGAATCTTAATTATATATTTATTTTATTATCCCCCTTTTGTAACTTTGCTGCGGCTTTATTCCATAACTGACCGCACACCCTCTTCATTTTTCAATGGGTAAATTTTGACTTATGTTTTTTTTTCCCATATGATTGCAGAAATGATTTTTTACCCCCTGATGCGAATATACATCCTCATCAATTTACCTGTAAAAAGCTCTAAAAATTCGCATAATTTTGATTCTTTATACTTTGGAATTTTCACAAATAATAGGGTAAAATACAAAACCAAATTTAATGTGAATATAACTTTAAGAGAACAATTATTGTGCTGAATTTCTTGCACCATTGAAGTGAATTCTATTGCTGTTCCTATACCTAAGGGTGAGCAAATGGTCAGTTTGGTTTGAACCAAACCAAACTTCCCAAAAACCAAATAATCCTAATCATAATTTTTAGAAACCTAACTGAATTTTAAATCAAATTGAACAAAAAATTTTCAGATCAAACTAAATTGTTATATTTCGATTTTTAAATAAAATAATATAAAATTATTAAAAATATATATTTTAAAATGAATAAATATAATATATATTTATATATTTTGATCGGTTTGATTATTTCAATTTTCTTTTGAAGAAAACCGAACCGAATCAAATTAGCCGAAATTTCAAAAAAAATAACCAAACCAAACCAAATTTGGATCGATTTGATTCGGTTTTCAGTTTTCTTTTAATCACCCCTACCTAGACCCAAAGTTACATAATCAGTGGAAGATTGAAAATGAAACATTTATGAGCAAGCCAAATAAATAGTAAGAGAGAAGATGGCAGAGACAAATTGAAAAATGAACCCTATTTTTTAAGCACAGCCCAACAATCTCATGTAGTGCCACTTGCAGTTTACTGCACTTTAAAGTTTAAACCTCATTTTCTCTTGGCACTAAACATGCCAGCTGCTCCAGCAGCACATTTGTGTTGATAATAATTGTGTTGCAAGGGGGAAAATTTGAATACTCACAATAACAAATTCTTTTTTGCTCTCTGAATTTTCTACCCTAAAAAGAGGCTCGTAAGCATGGGACTCTTCCAATGAAAGCGACTTAACAAATAATAAAGAAATGAGCCTTCTCAAGTGTTACTATAGCAAACAATTCCACACTTATCATGGCTAATTTCTAGGCTAACCAAGCAGAAACCTGAACACATCACTCAATGAGATGATCCCTTCTACACGCTTGCTACCAGCCTCCACAATCAAAAGTCTCCTAACCCCTGAAAAGACAATGCGATAAAGCAATTACTGAAAACTATATGTAAAAATAGTGCAGCAAAATAATAGATTGAGTCTAAATTAACATTAAAGTACCAGGATTTGCCAGTCGCTCCATCACTTTGTGTAGAGGATCGGATCGTAAACACATCTGACATCTCTGTCCATTGTAGAATCCATATGGAGAATTCACATCTTGTCCCAATTGCAAAGCCTAGTATAATAAAGAAAGACAAACCACTACAATGAGTTCTACATCATGCAAATGTATCCCAGATGCAATGCACTTCCAGCGTTGTGAATGCTCTCCAGACTTGATTCTTAAACCTTTTGCATGAGGTTTGTGCAGGATCTGAGTTGGCTGGTTGAGGCCATTGGCAAGAATCTGTAAAAAATTGCATGATGATGAAGTCGAACAAGGAAATAGAATTCAGAAATTACCTGATGAATACTGATTTCATCAAGACGAATCTGTGCATAGGCTTTATCTTTTGCCAAAGCAGTGATATCACTGTCAAGAAAATAACATAAAGGTGTCACTGGCTTACCTGTACATCAGTAATAAATAATGGTGGAAAGTGAAAACAGAAATTTACCTTCGTGAGTATATGTCCACGAGTGAATCATTATCATCTACAATTGGTATTGAACTTACTTCAGCTGCAATGAACCATGCAATAGCATAAGAAGCTAAAGAAATATATCACACCAACTACAGATAGATTTCTGAAGTTCTGGTATTCTTTCAGAGTGTGAATTACCCTCAACTAACAAAGATAAAGCGTCACCAAGAGAAGCATTTGCTCGCAACATAGCAAATGGTCGTACATTTGATTCTCCAATTTTAGGAACCCATGTACCGAGAGGAATTGAACATATTGATAGCTGAAGAATGGGCAAGGAGCTAGAAGAGTGCCTAAAGTGCCTGCATATGTCTGGAATTTAGATCAACATGTTAGAAAACATGTTATATACCAGTGAGCAATAATGAATAAACAAAGAAAGCTTACTTTTTAATATTCCTGACAGAGAAGCAAGATGTAGTAGCTGTGGAAATGAACCATCCCGTGAAGAAGAATGAATGATGGGAATTGCAGACACTTTGTTTTGCAAAATTTTCAAAGCAACATCCTTCAGAGAATCATATGGCCCAGCCTGCATAACACAGAAGTAGTGATGATAATCTAGTGATACCGCACATTGCAAATAACAGATTAAGATGAACTTGAAAAAAGCCCATGCAATTCATTTCTGCTACCAATGTATGCTGGCAATAGCTACTATCTTAAAGGGGCAGTTCAACCGAGATGGTCAGAATTATTGAAAGCAGCTATCTTAATTATGTCCTTGCAGACCATATGCACACCAAGTGAAGAGCTTAAATTTTGTTTTTTTTTTTTTTTTAGAACTTCAAAACTAGAATAGAAATATTAATACTAGAACCCTTTTTGCAAATGCACTCCAGTATTTGAAACATTTCATATACAAATATTCTAGATGATCACACACATATGAGCATAGTATGCAATCCAAAATTAATAATAATAATAATAAAGCACAGGAGTTGGTGTTTGTTAGTTATTCAGATAATCTCGGGAACAAATAATTGCAAGCAACTCACATGGATGAGACGTCTAGGATATGCTCTCCCTTTGCCATCAATTTGTCTGTTAAGATGTAACTTTCCTTCTTCCTTCCAAGCTGATATAGTATGTGTCTCCAATTCTTCCTCCGTCAAATTAGATCCATGATTTCCAATCTGAAATCCATGGCTTTATAAATGTTAATGATCTCCAAGAACACAAACGCAGACCACAGAAAGCAAAACAACTTGATATTCCTTGCATAACTCGAGCTTCATATCTTACAACCACATATTTAAGTAGCTCAAAAAGTGCAAGTACGAACGTGTGAACATATTTATGAGAGTGATTCATGTATTAGATAACAGGGGTAACAACCCTCTGAATGCCAGAAAAGCTTTGGTAATCAAAGCATGAATACAGAAAAAGGCAGGAAACAATACAGAAAGTCAACTTAACCATCATTGCCTTGAGTTTGTACAGCATAAGCTCGATCATTTAGAAGTGCGGGTAGCTGGATTGTAAGCTAACTAACCAGCCTTTTGAAGAGTCTTTGCAATATGGCCAAAATAAAGATGATTTTCTTCAGCAATTCTCCACAGCAAATGACAATATAACAATTAATCCAATAGAGAATATTACAAACTTCATTTTTTATTTACCAATAAATACGAATGCCAACGAGGCCAATCGTAAAAGAACAGTTGTATTTGTTAGGCATTTTTCTCCAAGCTACGATGTCTTTCATATTATAGATACAGAAAATAATAGACTACATAAGCAATGACCTCAATAGAGTAGTAGTTTTGCATCTCAAACATTCTTGTTCCTGAAGTGAATTATGACTTCCCCAATTCTTCTCGTCAATAAATTCTTTTACAAAAACCAAATTATAATAATCTTTAAAATTCAGTATGACATATATTAGCACTGGAAAATAGTGAAAAAATACACACCTCCCTCAGAATCAAGATGAAGTCCGATGCACTGAGAACTCCAACAAACTGGCCCTTAAGGAAGTCCCAGAGAGGAGCTACAGGGAAACCCTGAAAGCATATGAAATCAAAAAGATGAAAATCTAACATGCATAAATCCATGTGCATTTTATGCATGTTTTGAATTAATGTTTGTCTGTGTATAATAGAGATTCACCTGTTCATAGAGAATATGGAATGCTTGCTTAACCGGTAAATTAACATCCAAGGCAATAACCTATAAAGTTTATACAATAAGAAAGTGGTGAGCATGTGAAATTGTAATTGAACCAAGATGAATAGCCTCATAAATAGATGTGAAGAAGGTAAAGCTTTCAAACCTTGCCTGACTCGGGAAGCAGCTCATATGCAGTATGCGTGGACAAAAATGCAGAAATGCGTTGACGAGAAACCTCCAAATCAGCCTCTGATACCTTTGAAATTACTTCCTGAGAAGTATCGTCCAACAATGTGACTAACTTTTTTATTTTAGGACAGAATTAACACACACATATATAGATACACATATATAGAGACTCTGTATCTATAATTGCAAAATATCCCCCTTCATTTATTTCATAATTTTAAGATCCCAAAGAAATCAACAGCTCAAGATAATTTCTTCAGCAAAATTCAATGTCTTCACTTTTCCATCGTCCAGAGCTCAAGATTCTTCGATTGGAATAGTGTTGCCACCTCAATGAAAATAACATTGCTTTCTTGTAAGAACTCCAAAAAGGGGTAAGTCAGAGGCAAGTTTTCAGGCACAGAAGGGAGCCAAAGGGGTATGGTTAGAAGATTTTGTCCCAAAAACAACTTTAATTGACTGCTTGGGCAAATTGACATGATAAGCTTGCAGCAAGTATATACTGAAGCATGCATATATAAAAAAATGAACAAGACATGAAATAACAGATTGAAAATATGAATATCCATATACATTTAAATTGACAAAGTACAACAAACAGAACTTGAAAAATGATCACAATACTCTAAAATCAGGGTGATGAGATAATGAGGCTTGATGACTAGCTAAAAACTGAAACAAACTCTTACCGGACGTAAGAAGACATCATCCAGCTCCATATTAGATCCAGATGTCTCGGAACTAAAAATTGCAGGAACCATATCTGATTCCCTAGGTACAAAAACAGTATTTACTACGCCATAATTCCCACTTACAGAGGGCTGGTGCTCATCATGTCGCCATTCTCCATCAACAAAGAACTTGTACTGCAATGTAAGTGGACGCAAAAATCTGAATCTCAGAAATAAACATCATCTGTTTTTTTTTATACATCAATAAGCATGCCAATAAAAGGGATATCATAATTTATCAATATTTTCAAATTGCTTGGAATATTATTGTCCTTCATCAGTGATAAATAATTTATTTTTGTTTCTACGAGTTCCAACTTGCTGCAATCCTAATTTAGGGTTATCTAGGAATATATTTGTATCACACATGAATGTTATGAATGTATCTGTGATAAGCAGTTATATCACACACAGATTATCTCCAATAAAACAACAACTATTATTTGATGATAATAGACCATTGACAACCACATCCAAATTTGAATGTATTGTTGACCCTAAACTTAAACAATTTTACATAATGAAAGGAAAACTTTATCAAGGGAAACAATTCGAGAACTCCAGAGTACTAAATCATTTAGTTCCTTTGAGTAATATAATTTCATGGTTGTTCAGTTCAAGGAAGAGGAATAAGTTACTTAGCGAATACCATCCTCCAAAGCTAGACATACTATTTTTCTTTATTCTTTTCCTCTTTCTCTTTCCCATTTGAATATTTGTGTGTGCGCCCGTGTTTGTCTGTATGTGTATCTACTTTAGACTCTGAACACTTTATGTGCAAGAATCTATGAACTGTGACCATAAAGAAGTTTCATCTTTTACTTCCTCCATAATTCCTCTTTGATAACCATCGATGCTAACTAAGATACTGCATATAGTCAAGAACATACATATGATAAAAGATCCTCGACTCCATGTGTGGAATGAAAATGTTTCAAATAGTACTTGCCATTAAATACTCACCTGGCTCTCAGTAATCCATTGGCAAGCTGAGTTGAGTATGATAATAATTTCAATCATAGCAGAAGACTAACCTGGTGATGTCCTGGTGTTAAGCTGCAAAGAACTTGGAAAACAGTGGGGCACCCCTCCACTGGGGACATGGGTAAGTGTTGAGTCCATCTGTCAAGAATGCAAATCCGTTTAAAACCGCCATTACACATCCAATCAACATAATTAAATAGCTAAAGACTAGAAAACCATTTAAAAGCTTGCTAATATAAAAATCAATCCTGGGTAGTTCAGAAACCAAAATATGATCAATTTAGCAACCTACCCGGTGAAAGAGCCAATGAGAATCACACTCCTCCCTCCATAAGGCCACACAAAGCGCCTGGGAACGACTCCAGTATTGTCATGGGCAGGAGCTGAACCAGAACCAAACATTTCCTTCCCAAAAATAGTTAATATAAATAAACTAAACAATCAATACAAATCCACAAAACGCCAATTACGCAAAACCCCTTAACATGACAAAGACAAACTCCAAATCAACTAATTGTTATTTGCATTTCTCCATTTGGCAACCTCTTCAAAGATAATAGTTAGGAAAAGAAGGGAAACAATTAATAGGGATCCTCTACATTCTAGCAGAGGACCCCTTGCTGCTTACACATGCAGAGTCACCAAAACCCTAAAACTTATAAGACTCAAATCCTTATTTAATCTCCTTATCAACATTCAACCAAAAAGCACTAAATTTGAGCAGAAAAATTCAAGAATTCCCCACATGCAACACCAACCTAACACAAATCCCGTTAGTCTCAGCTCCTTCTGATCAGCAATTCAAACCCAAAAGTCAACAAATCAAACAGCCATGAAACCCCCACCTAAAATCAACCAGCAGTTTCCAATTTTGATATGCTCCAAACAAAAAACAGAACTTTACAGCTGAATCGAATCTAGTAACTCAAAATAATGAAAACAGTAAATAGGATTGAGTAAGAAGGGAGTTGATTTTGTGGGAATTTAGGCAGAAATTGGGGAATGATAGAGAGAGAAAAACCCTAATTTAGATAGAGGCGCGATTAAAGGAAATTTGGCATTGTACGGTTGGAACTCAAGAGAGATTCTCTGTGGGTTTAATTTTTATGAGCAAAGAGAATCTGATGATTTTTTCTTTTTTGTTTTTTTCAACACAAAACTGCAAAAAAAAAAAAAAAAAATTAATGGTCGCGGTAAAACTTATGAATAACTGTCAAATGTATATATTAATTAACTTACTTACTTAAATACTCATTTTAATAAAGCTGGTGAATTTCTAATAATTAAATTTAAATATCTAAACAAAATCCAAATTTTGGTTAATTGAATTTAAATATGTTGTTGATAAATATATATTAATATAATTTTAATTAATTTTTATAGATAATAAAATATATATATATATTATTGTAAAAGGACTATATAAGTGTAAAACTATTATATATTTTAAATAAATAATAATTATTATTATTGTAATAAATTTTTAAACTAATCTCTTATTAATATTTTTATATTAAGATAAAAATTCAGATTATCAATCACAGTACTTAATAAAAAAAAATTAATGAGAGTATATAAATATTTAAAATAAATAAAAATATAACAAAAATATTATCCTTATTTATATTTACTTTTTTTTTTTTGTAGTGTTGTTTATTTTTTTTTCACTTAATTTGTTTAAATAAAATTATTTTATAAAAAATAAATTAAAGAACTCTTATGTTTTCATATTAATTACTTTATATTTATTTCTAATAATTTTAAATATTTTTAATTATATAAAAATCTTAAAAAATTATAAAATAAATAAATATAATTGTAAGGATTATGAGAATTTTACGTTTGAGTTTTAATATAGATATAATAAATTAAAAATTAATTAGAAAAAATAGTGATTAAGAGAGTGTTTGATAAAACTGATTGTTAAATGTGCAATTGATATAAAAGTACGATTAACAAATCGTCGTTAAAAGCAATTTATAGCTGTTTATAAAATTTATCGATTGAACATAAATTTTATCATAATCGAAATTTTTAGTTGGCCAATCAAATAATATAAATTTTTTTAATTAACGACATATATATTCACGATCAATAATTAAAAATATTTAGTTTGTGAATCAAACAGTTAGTAAATCATAAAAAAAAAAAGAAAAAAAAAAGGCCAAGGAAGATCAACGAGTAATGATAGGCAGGTGACACATCTAACTGTCATTTCACAGTAATATTTTATTATATTTTATGAATATAATTTATCATGTTTGAATAATTTTAATTTTTCATTTTAAAATTAATAGTCAAAAATTTATTATTTATAATAAAAGTGAAATAAAAATGGGCTTAGGTGTTGCCTATTGTGTGAAAAAAGAGTTATAGTAAGTGATTAGGTCCGGTTGTTAGAGGGCAAAGAATAGACGTTGATTAGTCCCCTGAATACGAGATTCCAATCTAATGATTAGACCTTTGGATTTTCTTCACATTGGTACCACTGTCTCTTATACAATCATTTTTTTGAAAGCAACAGCACTCTTTTAAGTTTCAGTAATCTATTTAATTATTTAAAAAAATAAAAGCAAAAAAGAAAATTAAGTTCTGAATTAAAAAAAAAAAAGTTTTTTTAATAAATTATTTTTATATTATTTTTATTTATATTTCTCGTAATTATATTTTATCTGAAATAATTATTTTTATAAATATGTATTTAAAAAATAATTCAAAATATATTTAATTATTTAAAAGTTCAGTAAATATACCTAATTACATTTCAACCCCTCCAAAACTAGGAACATTCACATTGAAGATAGATTTTTGTCTGAGTTGAGAAGAAATTTAGGAATTCTGTATCTCAATTGTCAAGGAAATTAATTTAAACATAATTAAAAATAGAACATTTTAAATAATTAATAATTTTAAATTTGTAAATAAATTTAACAAACTTTCATTAATAAATGTCAAATTACATGCTATTTTACTATTACTTTCAATAAATAAATAAAAATATTCAAGAATGCGCTGTTATCTCCACTTCGCACATTGAATCGTCAACTCAAGTAGGCAGCTGAGTTAGGGTACCGAGTTAGAAATGGCCGATTTTCAGACCTCGACTCACAAAGCCAAGTGGATCTTCACTCCTCAACAGTTGGTAAGTGATATGTATTGCTTTATCCACAACCACACTGTATTCTTTCCCTTTGGTTCCCGCGAAAACGAAACAAAACAAAGTAAAAACCTGCAGTGTTGTTTTTTATTTTCTCACCATTGTTTTGCGATAATATGCTCATAGCAATCCAAAATTTCAGTTAGATTTGAGAAATTATCACAGGGAGAGAGAGAAATGAAGCTAAAATTTGTGTTTTTGGTGTTGCTTATGTTTGTTTTTGGAAATGCACAAATCAAGTTGGTAGAACATGTTTATTGAGCTCAATGTAAATTGAGTTAATTTATAAAATGCAAAACTCAACCATCTCAGTCTTATTTTAGCTGGGTCTTTTATTGAATCAAAATTTTCACTCTTAGTTTTGGTAAATAGATCTGTTAGCTTTATCTCCTTGATTATTCCAGGTTCCCATTACCAATTATGTTTTCACTTTTATTAGTGCTAATTGTGTCCAAGCTTCTTAACAGGTTGAGAAGTACAAAGCTACTAATCAAAGAGCCAAACAAATGTTAGAGAAGGTATATTTCAATCTTGATTCTCTTTCTCTCACTCATTGTAATGATAGCAATTTTTAGTTTTGCTGTTTATATTTTGAAGTATGGAACAACAATAATGGAAGTGGATGTTGATGGGTCACTTTCATACCCTGAACCTCGAGTTAACACAGCAGACAACGGTAGATGCTTTACCCTTTACATTATATTTCACTCTTCTGTGGGTTTTTGTTCAAATTTTGGTGATTGGTTAACTTGATGTATGTTATTTTAATCAGAATATCTATAAATGCTTCTGATGACATCATTTCTATTGATGTCAGCTGATAAGCATTCTCGTCCAAAACTGCTCAGTGTTGAAGAAGAACAACTTATGCGGGTATACTATGAATATAAGCTTCGAGAAGTGTGCAGTGCCTTTTACTTTCCTCATAAAATTCAGGTGAATCGTTATATTTTCCTAAAGAACAAGGATTATGATAATCCCATGAAAGAAGATAATAAATGTAATGGCTTATTAGGTCTCACTAATATCTTACTGGAATTTTATGTGTTGCAGGCAACAGCACTCATATACTTTAAAAGGTTTTATCTTCAATGGTCGGTCATGGAACATGATCCAAAACACATAATGTATGATTTGTTGATATCTCTTTCACATGTTTGCGTATAAAGTTGATAAATGCCAATCTGAGTTGGTAGAATCCATCAAGCACTGTGTTCTTATCAGTGTAAATCACCCTTGGTATAATTTTTTTAGTTTTTGTTTGATAATGTATTAATAACTTGAAATTACTCTTTGTATTCACAGGTTAACTTGTATATATTCAGCTTGTAAGATAGAAGAAAATCATGTATCAGCAGAGGAGCTTGGTAAAGGGATTTCACAGGATCATCAAATGATTCTCAATTATGAGATGATAGTTCTTCAGGCATGGATATGGCTCTTATGTTACTGATCTCCCAAGTTGCTTTTGCTTTTGTTTGTGTTAAACATAATCTTTATCATGCAGAGTTTGGAATTTGATCTTATTGTTTATGCACCATATCGTTCGATTGAAGGATTTATCAATGATATGAAGGTAAGTTTGGTTTTTTATTTATAGTTCTTCACCTTTGTTTGTTTTCTTATTTATGTGGTTAATTTTTTATTTGGTTTAATTGTAAACTTCAATTTTTCTTGAATTCTATGTTGCAACTGTTGTCTATTGACATTTATTTTGGGCTTAATAGGAATTCTGCCATGCAACAGATGACCAATTTCAAATGCTGAAGGTAAATGCATTTTGCAAAGTAGCCAATGCTAACTGCATCTCATCATTTTAGTTCTAAGAGATAATTTTATCTGTCATTTACCCTTGATTGGATATCGGAAATCTTTTGTGCTAATGTCTGGAAACATTGATAGAATTGATATACGATAAATGGTTGAATACGACTTCTCTTGGTTATTAGGATCTGCAAAGATTCTATATTATTCCATTGCATTTCAACTAGCTTTTTCTTGCTACTATTGATAATTGAATTATAATAATCTGAAGGGTAAATATTTTGCAGGATTTGCAAGCAAGTGCAATAGCAGAGGCTGACAAAATTATGTTTACTGATGCACCACTGCTTTTCCCTCCTGGGCAGGTATTCTATACAAAACCCTTGCAGTTTATTTTGAGAATAATATTCCTTTTCCTTGTTTGTTAACTTAAATTTTTATTAAAGCACAAAAAAAAAAAAAAAAAAAAAAAAAAAAAAAAAAAAGCTTGCAAATAAGCAACCAGCCAGGATAAACAGCTTAAGCCAGACTTACCATCCTCGATTCAACTCAAATCTGAAAACCTGTGAAGAACAGCTACATAACCAGTATAGGTCTTAAGAATTTCTTTAGATGGTAAACCACTTTAATTGTAATGGAAGATATTTTTGCAAGTAGCTTAATGTTTTTGTGTGTCAGATTTTCAATGACTGAAACTTCATATTTTGAGAAAGCTGTGGAGCTTTAATGTGCACTATTGAAGACATTTTTCAATTGCTTTCTGGGTTACTTTCACTTTAATGTTGGGGCATTGCCCCAAGTCTATGCAAGTAAAGAGTTTTTCATGCTGGGATATAGAATTGAATTTTCATAAAATGTAATTTGGCTCAAGCTGTTCTATCCTTTCATGTAATGGCATCATCACATTTGACTTTACTCGTTAATCAATTTGGTGCAATTAGCATTAGCTGCTGGAAAAAATGATTACCATTTTTGGCTTAAGTTGGTTTTTCGTTCCATGAAATAGCATCATCTCATTTGACTTTACTCATTCATCAATTTGGTGCAGTTAGCATTGGCTTCTTTGCGAAGTGCAAATGAGATGCGCCAGGTTCTTGATTTTGAAAGGTTAGGATTGTCATGGTTATTTTCTGCTGTCTGCCTCTCTCTCTCCCTCCCTCCCCCCACACACACACCCCTCAATGTGTTTGTATTTGCATAGTTATGGACTTATTGGTTGGATTGGGACCACTCTGAAGCTCAACTTTTATTGCTGGCCAAAAGTTAGCAAAAAAAGACTGGGAGTTCATTTAACACTGCTTAATTCTTTGCAGATACCTCAGGAACATTCTCACTCGCCAGCATTCTGTACACACGATTTCAGATCTCATCGATTCTCTAGATGCCATAGATTCTTGGGTATAAATTTATTAATGTAGTCTCAGTTTGAATTTGATGCAAACTTCATGTGTATAGAGGTGGGAGAAGATTACCTAGAAAATGTCCTTTAATTCCAGACTTAGTGAATCCAATTCAATTTTAGAGAAACATAATTCTTTTCCTGTTGCATATGCTAATTTATCCTATCACATTTTGTTGCTGGTTTTGGATCCAGGTAAAGAAGTACAAATTCTCTACAGAAAAGGATATGAAGCACATAAATCGGAAGTTGAAATCTTGTTGGGGCCATAGCTTACATGACGAGTACTTCCCATACTTTCTTATATTCAAACAACCATTGGTATTGTTCCTTTTTCATTTGTTTGTCTTCATGTTTTCTTGGTTGACAGCAGTAAGAAACGGGAGAAAAAATCCAAACACAGGTTCCATAAGAGTGCAAATGAAATGCAAAATGGTCCATCCTTCGCATAATTGTATGTTCTTCCTTGTTTCTTGGAGCGCCTATTTTGTTAAATGAATTATCTTGTTGGTTTTGCCTCCTCTGGCTTTGTTTGGCCACCATATTGTTGCTACATTTTGGTGTGAGGATAATTTGATCACACCTTTTGGCAATCTTTTAATTTCTTAATTCTTTTCTCAAGTAATTTCTCAACTAGTGGTTGGACTATCTTAAAGGGGCTGAACCTTTATGTAATTTCAGGTAAATGGACCTTCAGTCTTCTGTTTGTAAAGTTGGTTCTGGCTTGGAAGAGAGATCTTGTTGGTCCAAAAGAAATTTTGATGTATTAAATAAACATGAATACAACCCCATGATTTTCAATAGAACTTTATATGTTTTAGCTTGGAAAATATGTGTTTTGTTGCCAAGGGATGGAAGATGCATGATTACACTTTGTGATAGTATTCCTAACTTGGAAGTTCATTAAAATTGTAGAGTTTGATGTTCTTTTTCAAATTGTTCAAGTAATTTCATCTTCTTTTCTCTATACTCTACTGCCTTTGAAGAAAGAGGATGGTACTTCGGATTGCGTGAAAGATGATTTGGAGATTCTGCTCCTGAGTGCCTGCATGCCCATTATAAGACTCTACTAATTGCATGCTCAATACTGTAAATGGTCCATTAAAGCAAAGCATTTCTCCTCCTCCCTGGAGCATGTAAATTATCTGCTACTAGTCGCCATTAATATTTTTATGATGGTAGACGTATGCGAAACATTCTTGCCTTCCCCTCCAGAGAGAGGGAAAGAGACTGATACAACAGCACGGAGAAAGTAAAATGAACTAGTATGTTCTAGAGACAACTCTTTCCTCCAATGGTAGGTCTTAAAATTGTCATTTATAAAAAAAATGATCCCATAAAGTAAAAAATTGTTTTCCATGAACGGCAAAATTACACTATACAAATTATACTTATTGTCCTTATTATTTAAATTAATCATTATTTTTAAATTCCAATTTAATAGCAATAAAAAAAAAATTTAGTCGATTTCTGGCAAAAACTTCATCAGAACATAATGTATAATATTTTATTTAATATAATTTTTTTTACATCAAATGAGAATGTATGGCAAAGCCCCAAGGTTGTAGTCGGAAAGAGAGTGAGAAGTTAATGTTGGGCGGCATGGGGTTTTAAGGGTTTGAGGTGGAAGATACTTGTCTTGGCATGTTGTTTGGCGTGAAAAAAATGCTGATCAGGATGGAACGCAGGAGTTTCGATGAGTTTCAGGTCAGAATATAGCCACAAGAATAATTATTGGAATTTTTTTTAAAATATTGAAAAAAATAAAAAATATTTCATTTTTACTATTATTTTTTTTTTTTTTTTTCAAAAATACTATATATCTAAAAATATTACATATCTAAAAATATTTTTCAAAAATACGATATATACCAATGATATATTACACATATATTAAATATATATAAAAAATAATAAAAAAAAAGTAATTATAAAATTGAAAAAAAAAATTAAAAAATAATATATTTGTGCAATATTCTCATAATTACTTGGGATCGAATAGAAAATGAAGAATTTTTGTGCAAGTGTAATTTAGCCCACAATAGCTGAAAAACCGAACTCTCAGGCGTAAAAGGTGAAGCTATGGGCCTGTTGTTTTCTGGGCTTTTGTATTTTCAAGTGATAGCCCATATAACAAGTTTTCTTTTTTGGTCTCAAGAGAAAGGGACAGGTTTTTGTATTGTGTGAGAAATTCAGTTCAAATTTAAAACGGCGCCGTGCTCTCTATTTGGTATTGAACGCCCCAATTTCTTCCTTGGAAATAACACTTCTCTAACCCCCTGCAAAACCCAGAGGGAGAAAAAAAAAAGGTTAAAGGTGCCCGCTTCGGCGCTTCCACTTCAATGGCGAGTGTAGTTTCCATTAGCTTATGTATGCCTGTTTGTGCCTCAAAATTCCCACTTCAGGTAATTCTCACCTCAAATATTATCATACATCGAATATTTTCTCTGAACCTTTTCCTTTTAAATTAATTACTTGCTGTGTAATTACTTTCATTTCATTCGATCATTTTTAAAAGCGAAGCAAGAATTGAAATTCATCTTTCCTTTTGGTTGCTTTGAATTGAAATCTTAATTTTGATTCTGGTAAAGGCACTCTAAACATGGTTAGGGCAATTTGGAAATTTAGGGAGCTGAAGTTGGTTAATTTTTGAGCAGTTCACTAGCTTTTGTAAACTGATTGCATAGAGTTCTTTCCTGTTTGTTTGCAAAAGTGACTTGCTATATGAGTCCACTAGCTGGAGGGATGTAAAAGCGGAGAGAATTAGGAGTTTTTTTTTTCTTCTTATTTTGAAGAATTAAGAGCGACATGTAAATTTCGCTATTACTGTGCTGTGATATTTCTACTTGTATAATATAATGTTATGTGAAAAAACTTTGGTTTAATGTGTGGTGGTACTTTCTCCCAGGTATTACAAATTAGGAAAGTACCTTTGGCTAGACTTTCAAGTCAAGAAACCATCAGAACAGGTAATCTTTCATAATCATCTTCTTTTAGTTATCTTTTTATGCTGGCTTCTAGGAACATTGAAATTGAAGCATGGTTTTTGTATTCATCATAATGAGTTTTTGGTCTATAATCATAATTTATATTTAGAGGAGAAATAACTCTTAATATTCTGAGTTGAATTTCAGCACTTAAATATTTGTTATTAGCACATTTGAGTTTAGTAAATGTAAACTGATGTATAAATTTCACTGTCATTCTTCTTGCCATGGAGATTGGGGTTTGATTAGGTGGTTTCCGCTGAAGGTTCAAATCCATCATTGTTTTCAGTTTAATGGACTGGTTCTATCCACCTTTTTCTTTGGTCTATACTTTGTTCCATGTGTTTCTTCCCCTATCTATTGGCTTCAATTGCCTTAGCCAAACTCTCTTTGATGATATTCTCTCAAATATGTCTTCCATTAGTGCTGTCACCATCATCTAAAGTGTTGACAGGTAACTTGTAGGACTATTGAGTTTGGAAATCCGTGTCTTGTGTTGACGATAAAATAGGCTTGCATCTATTTCCAAGGTTAACAAAATGGATGGATTCTGATGCCACTGTAAGCATAAAGCCAAGCACATTTATATCGGAATATCTGATTCTCCTTTATGTTTGGTTTTGACAAAATGATATTTGAATTTTGTTTGCAGCAACCAACCTTCTCTCACCCTGCTGCTCAAGTAGAGATATGTTTTCTGTGAGGAGCTTCCATGGATATTTAACTCCCTTAGACCATTTTGGTGAACTTGTTTCTCATTGTGTGCATGTTAGTTTTCACAAAACAATAACTGGCTATTGGGTGGGACCTGATATTGATGATGGTTGGGGATTTGTAGAAGCTTTTGTTAATCAAATTACTTGATTTAATCATGAGTTTTCTGAATGATTTGCATGACTTATTTTGCTTACCTTATTGAAATCCTGTTGGACGTGACAATGATGAAATATGAATCTTTTATTGATGGAAGAAGTAGTGGGACCTGATATTGATGATGGTTGGGGATTTGTAGAAGCTTTTGTTAGTCAAATTACTTGATTTAATCATGAGTTTTCTGAATGATTTGCATGACTTATTTTTCTTACCTTATTGAAATCCTGTTGGATGTGACAATGATGAAATATGAATCTTTTATTGATGGAAGAAGTACCTGAATTACCAAACAATGAGGTAATTATATGAATCTTCATTTAATGTTTTAGGAAGAAGGTCTTGAACTCTATAGAGGCATTTCTTGATGCCACATTCTTTTTCAGCAACACATTTTTAGGGCATTCACTATTTAACAATCAATCATCTCAAGAGTTGGCTTGATTAAACATGTTTCTGAACATATTCTAGTGATTTTGCTTTCTTGATCATGCGCATAAAACATTAAACTCTAAATTGATTAAACAGTTGCACATATACTGCAATGTCAGTGTAAAGCACATGGAAGCAAAAATGTCTTGGTAAATTTATTGTAATGTCAGTTGCAATAACTTTTGAAAGGCCCTGAACTGCATCAATAGAAACAATATGGTGTTTGAGTATCCATTGTTACAGGAACATATTTGGCATGTAGATGTCATGTATAGAACAATGTCTATTTCATTTCCTATATGTGCATGAATAGGCACTTTTTGACTTGGATCAACCAAGGTCTTGGGACCAATAGGGTTTCAAGGTCAAAAAGTGCTTTAAGAAGTTCAATGCAACTCTTGAAATGTGTCTGATGCTGCACTTAAGCTAAGCTGCTGCTTTGCGACAGATAATCCATGATTTCTTGCCCTCTGTCCTGTAAAATTGGTGCACCAATACAGGTTTGCGTTGATTAAATCAGAGTCACTCTTGCTAATGCAAGAGCAGTCAGTCACCGACAAGCAATGCGGTGCATGCAGGTTTGGAAGCTCGATACTGCAATTCCATGGTCGGAGCTCATGGAAGCAGCAATTATTGAAATCATTCTATATCAATAAAACCATCACTTTAATGTAGTTAATTGATATTGACTTTATAGTATTGCATATGGATATAGTTACTGTTGGAAATTTCAGGTTATTACATTCATTTTATCAAGAAAAGCATCATGTTATGTGTCATTTGTATAGTACTGGTTGGAATGCGAGTGTTTCAGCTTTTGTCTCACATAATATCTCACATTTTCTACTCATTTTACTGGGGAACAATTTTAATGGGACTTCACTCCCATCTTCCTTTCGTATTAATTATAAACATTCTTCAGATTTCATCTTCTGCAGAAACTGATGATAGTTGAGAAGTGGTCCCCAAAGAGAGCTAATATATCTCAGAGTAGCCTTAATTTGTTTGTGTTTTGAAACCTAATCTTATTTTTTATGGTTTTACCAATCAGCCTTTATTGGGAGATTACCCAATCCAATTACGTAGTTAAAAAAAATTGCATGCCTGAGATTTTAATTGAATTTTCACGACAAATCATGTTATTTAAAGCCTCGGTGTTGTGGTCCCCTATTCTAGGGCTACGTAAAAACTCTAAGCCTAGTACGTTTACAACTTTTTTAGCTTAGTTTTCACTAATTTTCAATGGAAATATACAGTGTAGATGGGCAATAATCAATAACTGCATTAAAAGTTTAAACTTATTTTGGAGGATTATTATTCAGAAAAAATACGGTGAACAAATGACAGCAACTCAAAGAGGAATGGCTAATTATTCACATCACTTGAAGTGAGTGTATTAGAAACTAATTATTGTGATTAAATAAATATGTTAATTATCTGTTTTAAGTTTTCAATATAAATTTTAGAAAATCAATTTTAAAAATTAACTTATTAAGGTTGAAAATTTATTTTTATATTAATCGTTTAATATATTTATATTTAATCAATATAAGATATTTTTTTCATATAATATTTTTAACAGCCATCTTAAGTGGTAACTGAGTGAAAATAATTTTTTATAAATTCAGTTGACACTTATAAATTTATGATATGAATTAGGTTAAGAGTGAATTTAAAATTTGAGAAACACTCATATTAGACAAAAGAATTAAAAGTCGAAAAATAATCCACACAAAACAAATAATAAATTTAAAATCTTAGAATAATTCATACTAGATCAAGAAAAATAATTAATCCAGTTTGATTTATTGATATATTGGAAGGTATTGCAAGGATTAATTATATTCTAATACCATATTAAATTTTTAATATAGATTTGGGACAACCAATTTTATATTCTAATACCATATTAAATTTTTAATATAGATTTGGGATAACTAATTTTAAAAGTTAATTTGTTAAGGATAAAAAATTTATTTTATATTAATCACTTAATATATTTATATTTTATTAATGTGATACATTTTTCTTATATAATATTTTTAACAATATGAAACCTTCATTTTAGCTTTCCTTTTAGAGAGAGAGAGAGAGAGAGAGAGAGTAAGAAATCTCCACTGGACTATTACTTAATACTGGAACTAAAATTGTTCGTGGGAAGACCCTCATGGCCTATATATATATATAAACTTACCAATTGAGACTAAATTTATATACTTGCTTGGAACATCAAAGATTCCAAACACAACGATTTACCAAATAATTATTTGAATAGTCATAATCGATCGTAGCATGGCCAGTGATTGGAAAATCTCAAGTTTTGAACAGGCGTGAGGTGTAGCAGAGAGAGAGAGAGAGTTCCAAGGGGAAAAAGAAACAAGAAAACATTCTTATTTTGCTCAACAACTTTTTCATTGTTTCCATGTGAAAATTGCTTTCTTTAACCCCAATTTGCATGGGAGAAATCAGAAAATTTAGAAAAATTTATTAGGGGTTAAAATCTTCTAAAACATTTATATATATATTTTTCAAGTAAAATTTCATCATCACCATTCTTTAAAAGCAATACTTTCCATGTTAAGCCAGTAGAAGCCTTAAAAATTACTAGACTTTATATTTTCAAATTTTTATAATTTCTGACAAATTTTGTAGGAATTCCCTAATTAAAATAATATTTTAATCCTATCTATTGGGTCATTAAAAAATTTTAAATTCGTCAAAATGTTACTATGAAATAATGAAATTCCTGAATGAGTTTTTTCCTTACAGTGTATTTCTATAAAATTAGTAGTGTAATGCATATGGAAGAAACTTTAGTTATGTAAATTGGACCTTTTTTAGTTCAGAACCCAAATTGAATTGCAGAAAAAATTTTAACCATATAATTCAAATATTCTAAATATATTAGCTAGAAAATATTTTAAGAACACACAAACGACAACAAAAAAAACAAAAGATTTAAGAACAAAGAAAAAAGATACTTACAAGTATTCTTTGGCACGTAATAGCTTCAAGAATAATTTTGAAAAACAAGAGAGAAAGAGTAAAGACAAAAGATTTTTAGAAATGATAAATTAAATTTTGATAAAAAAAAAAAAAAAGAACTTTACGAAGAAAGGATAATTTGTGGTGCTAGATTTTGGATTTTTAAGTTTATTATTTACTAATAAAATAAAAATAAATGGGTTAAACTTTATTAAAGTATTATTTCTCTTATCCAAAAAATATATTTTTCCATAAAATTAATATTTATTTAAATAATATTATCTCCGTTTTTAAATAAATATTTTTAAGGTTATACACACTTATTAAATAATACAATAAATCACTTTGATAATAAAAATATAAAAAAATTATTTACTAAAATGTTTTTATTATTAAAGAAATAAAATATTTATAATTATTAAATTCATACTTTAGTTTTAAAGATTAAAATTGATTAAAAAAATATTAATGTAGTCTTGATTTTCTAAAAGTGACACTTATTTAAAAATAAAAATTCTTTAAAACAACCATATTTAGCAACGGAGAGAATAGTAATTAATTAAATTGTTAATAAAAATATTTTTCAATTAAATAATTTTTATTAATATATAGGATAAGGTAATTTTAATATATATATATTATGCCTATTTGGAATAGATGAATTTGCAGTATATATAGAATTTATTCTAAAATGGTAAATTTTGGTTTAGTTATATTAAATTTTATAAAATTGAATCAATGGAAATGAAATGAATACTATATGTTTTTTACATCAAAGATGAAAACATAAAATTGTGAAATTAAGGTTTAAATGCTGAGGAAATAAGACTTGAGCATGTGGGTAGTTCCTAATTAGCAAATATCTATACACTGAAAATAAAAGATGTTCATATTTAAATAATTAAAAAAAAAAAAAAGGCTATGAGCTAACTCAAATTCATCAAGGACTAGTAGATGAAATTACATCCTTACACAGTATATGAATCTAATTTCAAAGTACAAGTACTGCTTACAAAATTTTCTCTTTAATTAACTTTAATGAGAAAAGAAAAAGGGTAAGAATTGAGAAATGAAAAGAAGGCTAGAAGAAAAGATATATTAAAGTTACCTCAAAGTTGCAATAAAATTGATAGAATTAATCAAATTAGTTACACCTTCTGAAGAGATGGATATTCCAAGTCTTCTATACAAGGTTGAACTCAATTCAACTCAAGGTCTTAGGATGGCTTTGAGTTTTTGAGAAAGCTACTCTTATCCTTCTCAGGAACCCTCTCTAACAGGGTAGGAGTAGTAATTTCAATCATCTGCAGGTGCTGTTGTTGGCAATTTTTAGAGTTGGAGTGATGATCTTCTTCTTCTTCATCTTGAATATCTTGTTTGTGTTGATGATGGGTAGTAGCTTTGTTTTGGTCATTAATAACTTTTTCTCTTTCAGCTTCCCTAAATTTATGTAAATACCTTACTATAGCTTCAGCAAAGTTATCAAACCCTAAAGAACTGAGAGCCCAACAGATGTCATCTCCATTAACTGTCTTGCGATTCTCCTTGTTACAATTGTCAGATGCCTCACCAGTCACAAAACTTAAAAATTCTGTTGCACATTCTTGCATTGTTTCTTTTGCTTCTTTTGAAATCTTTGCACTTGGTGGTAGGATTTGCTTCATTATCCTACCCACATTTGCTATTGGCAACAATCTATCTTCTTCATCCACCATTCTATTTTTTTAGTCACTAATTATCTTTCTCAAACATCTTTATATCTCTCTTCACTCTCTCTCTCTCTCTCTCTCTCTCTCTTTCCAAATAAACATCATTATATATATATATATATATATATATATACACACACGAGAGTGTACATGTATATGTACACAAATATAAATACAAATACACACATTAACTTGTTATAATATAATTTATATTTATATATACGTATATATATTAATATTAAACAATACATTATGATTCTATAAAATCAACTATTAATTAATATAAATATGTACAAAATGTTTTTATTTAATGAAATGCAATTAAAAATGATTTTTTGAATTGCTATTGAGACTCACCGGAGGACAGCTAAGCTTCTTTAATTATTAATCCTAACAGTTAATCAAGCTCCAAGCAATAGAAAGTCTACTTTGCAGATCACTTGCTGAATTTGAGGATGGCTTGCGGAAACCTAATTAATCCTAATCCTGCAGGTTAGCAAATCAAGTTCCTAAGCTACAAAAAAAAAAAAAAAAAAAAAAAAATAGCTTATTAATGGGAAAATACCATCTAATCTTTAATTTTTTCTGTTTAATTAGTATTTTCTCCGTTTTTTTTTATCTATCATCTAAGATTTTACACACATATTAAGATACTTATTAATTAAATTTAAAATTATTTATTTAATCTTATATACTTAATTTTATCTTAAATTAAATTATTATATTCTAATTAAATACTATAAGGTTAAATAAGAAAAGTGGATAAATATTATTTTAAAAATTTAAAACGATAATTAAAAATAAAAATGAATGATTTTTTAAAACAATTTAAAAAACAAAGGAAATAGTAATTAAGAAAAATTAATTCATTATAATATTGTTTCTACTACTAAAATTGAACGGACTATATTCAACCACGTTTGCATGTCTTGGGATAAATCTAAGCAATCCTCAAATTAAACAATTGATTTTTAAACATTAATTACAGTGTGATTACATTAATACTTAGGTTAGTTTTAGGTTCGTCTCCCAATTTGACGGCAAAGAATTTCCATTGTGAATTTAAATCCTTCTGGTTGATCAAGTTATTCATTATGAAAACCCTAAACAACATCTATTAATTAGGACCTACCTAATTAAAAGTATAATATTGATATATATAGGTGGGGATTCATTCAATTTTAAAGGTTAATTCAAGGATGAATCAAGTACATACCCAAGAATACTCTTTACTGGCTGGCTGTTGTATTAATACAATATCCTTGCAATGCATGTATATATATATATATCATAATCCAAAATTTTGGTACAAGCTTCAAGTTATATATATATATATATATATATATATATCATAATCCAAAATTTTGGTACAAGCTTCAAGTGAAATCTAGTAGGCATAACCAACAACCGTCCATTTGGGCTTTAATTACTTAATTAATTTGACATCTATTTCTCTCAATGTTTACAATTTGATGTGATTGTTAGCACTAATGAGTACATTAATTAGAAATATGCCCTAAAAAAGTAGTTATTGGTTGTCAGCCAGAAACAATACTTTTCTAATCTTTGGCCATTCACTGAGCAATTAAGTTGCTTTTCAAGTATAATAAAATATTAATAAATATAAATATATATTTTTTATTTTTAAAAATAATTGGGCATTCATCATTCAACCCTATAAGACAAGTAAAATATGAGCAATGCCAAAACTCTTTATATATCCATGACCATCCCTACTAGATGCTTTGGAGAAAATTTTATTCTTCTCGTCCAACTAGAATTAGGGATAGCAAAATATCTCGATTTAATGAGGATTTATTTTATCCGTTCTGATTAAAGTGAAATTTTTTATTTTAATTGAAAAATAGACGAATATAAAAAAATTTTAAAATTTGTTATAATATGACTGAATTTGTAAAAAATATAGTTTAATTATTGATTATTAATTTTAAAAAATATAATTATTAAATATTTTATTAATTAATTAAATTATTAAAAAATTATTCATAGAAGAAATTTAATAATAATAATAATTTATAATAAAATGATATAAGATTTAAATTTTTATTATTATATATTGAAATATAAATATTTAGTGACTAATTATTAATTTATAACAATACTTTTTAAATAATTTTAGTAATTGTTACAATTTATATATTATATATTATGATTAATATTTATTTTTTATTTAAAATTTAACATATCGATCAATGAATATCAATTTATATAATATAATTTTATAATAAAAAATTTTAATAAGTTTATATGAAAATCAAAATTTTTAATTACAATGAAAATTCTAATAAATTTATCAGAAAATCATCTATTTGATTGAATATCTATTTTTTCTTATTAATAATTTTTTAATTAATTAATTTATTTTATATTAAATACAACTTTAAAAAACAATGAATAAATAAAATATATAAAATATAATATTAATTTTTTACATAAAAAAATAATATTGATCCCAATACCCATAGGTACTATAATAGGGTATCAAAATTTTAACCCATTAAAAAATAATGATGCGATGAAATGTGCTTTTAACATAAGGGAATGATGATGAAAATAATGAAACTCAATTCAAATCTGCACTATTGTTATCCCCAACTATAATAGGTTATTGCGCCCTCAATCAAAGATAGATAAGTACTGAAATTGAATTTTAAAAGCAATAATAATTTTTAGGATTAATTACTATTTAGTTCTTAAAATTTATCAAAATTAATAAAGTTATTTCTGCATTATAAAAAATTTATTATTTAATCCTTATATTTTGGTTCACTCATATGAATTGGTCCTTCCATCCCATTTTTTTTATAAATTTCGTTAAAAAAAAAAAAAAGAAAAAAGAAAATAATATTTAATATTTAATATTTTAAAAAATAACATTTAACATTTAAAATACCATTCTTTTATTTTATTTTTTTAAATTAAGGATATTATTTTAAAATAAAACTCATAATCTGTCTCTTACTCTCTTTACATATAAACTCATAACTACAAAAATTTTTATGAAAAATCTGATTTAAAAAATTCCTATTAAATAATCAGAAGTTTAAAAGGTTAATTATTATTTAGTCATTGAGATTTGTCAAAATAAATGAAATGATCACTGTTATGATATAGTTGATTTGAAAATATTAATGGCAAATGAATGATATTTTAATTATTTTATAATTATTTAACGGTAATAATAAACGAAATGATCAATTTGTTTACGAAATCAAAATATATAGACTAAATAATAAGTTTCTTAAAATGTAAAGTTTATTTCGTTAATTTTAATAAATCTCAAATATTAAATAATAATTAACTTTAATTTTTATTTTTTTAAATAAACGGTGAACAGAGACACCATCAACATGTATTATATACATTTTGTGTAATCTATATATCTATATATTTAATAAAAATGAAGTTCATGAGATGCTTAAATTTTTTTTTGTAATATATAAATAATATTTTTAAAAATTAATATGAAGTTATATTTTAAATTTTTTTCCATTAGATTATATATTTATAAGTTTCAATTAAAATTTATATAAATTATTATGTTTAATATATTTTTATAATTTTTTTAATTGGTAACATATAATAAATTTTTGACCTATATATTTTATTAATAATTTATATATATTAAAATATTTTAAAAAATATAAATCAAATAAAAAATAAGGAAGAAAGAAAATGTATATTTGCTCATAAGCAGGACAACAAACCTCAATTTGTGATCAAATGGCTCTTGGAAAAAAAAGAAAAAAAAAAGAAAAATGGAAATGTGATAAATGCTCTAAGAAATATGCAGTTCAATCTGAGTGGAAAGCTCATTCCAAGACTTAGCAGTAGCAGTATAAATGTGACTGTGGCACCATCTTCTCCAGCTTCTTTTTTTATTCAGTTTTTTATGCATCTGATTAAATATATCTTTCTGTTTTATTTTTTATTTTTTTAAATTATTCATATTGTGAATTTGAAAAATAATGGTTTTAATTAGTCAGTTAATAAAATTATAAGAAAATTATTAACTAAACTAAGATTTGCTAACTAAACTAACCTTGACATGAAATCATTTGGTTATTTAATTAATTGCTAAACAGCAGAGTTGGTGTCTTTGTTAATTTGACTAATTTTGCCAATTATAAAATCATTTTTTTTCTCTGTTGAAATTCTTAATTTGTCAGTTTATTTTGAGTATAATTAAATAGTTTCATTTCATCATATAAAGTATTAAAATCTTTCTGGTCCCATAAAATTTGATTGGACGGTGGATTTCTGATTTCTCTCTCTCTCTTTCTTTTTTCTTTCTCTTGCCCTTCCCTATTTTCCCTCTCTCATTGTCATACAATTTATTTTTTAACTTAATTTCCCTAATTAAAATTTTATAGTCTTTAATTTATTATACTATTTAATATGATATTATTATAGATTTATAATATTAATTATATATATAAAAAAATAAATATATTTAAAAAAATAATAAAAAATAAAATAATGTCACGTCAATTTGAAAAATAGAATTAAGAATCAAAATTTAAGATAAGATTATAATATTTTCATTATTTTAATTTTTAAATATTTTATTTATTTTTTAAGAAGTTATGAATTATAATTACAATTGGGTTAATTATCATGCAGAAGAGATAGCTTAATCACTTATAGGGCATTTTGTGAAGCCTTAACTGAAGAACATAACTAAGCAAACCAAGGATTATAATGGGTAATATTGGACAGAAATTGCAAGGCCAAGTAGTCCCAACAAACTTCATATCTATGCCTATAAACAACTATTAAGATCAATCTTCCATAATATCACCAAATTTTAACCATTTGGACACAAAATTCCCATTGTCCCTACCCCATGAGCACATGCCATTACCTCCAAAACCCTCATCAGGAAACATGTTTTCAAGTTCTTCATCTTCTCTTCAATTAAGCGCATATAATTCATCATCAACAATTTCTGAAGGAAATAATAATAATTGGAGGACATTTATTATTAGGAGGTAATTCATCATCATCAGCCTCAATGTCCGCCACTGCATTGCTTCAAAAAGCAGCTCAAATGGGTGCAACTATAATTAGTAGTAATTTTACTAGCATGGCACCCTCAACATTTGAAGATCAAGTGAACCTGTTTTTCAATGCAAATCATGATGAGAATTCAGCTGCAAACGATGTTTTGGATATGTTAATAAAGTTTTAGACCAAAAGAATAGTATTGCATTATTCAAGAATATTATTATTGATCACGATAAATAAAATGGCAATAATAATAAGAGCTTTTTTTCTTGGTGCAACTTCAAATAATCCAAGTGTGTTATCAAGATTTAGTGAGGATGTTATGACTGTTGATTTCTTGGGAGTAGGAGGATCAAGAAAAAGGAATTTCCATTTAAACCAAAAACAAGAAATTGATATTGGCAGAGGAATTAACGGTATTGGTCATCCAAAATTCAGCCCAGAGAGATTTTGGACTACAAAATTCAGCCCATATCTCAATCTTGGTATTTGTGCTGCGTGGCTCTAAGCATTTCTTCTTCAAGCAGAAAAAGAACCATCAAAATTTACATTTACTTCCATATATACAGCGCCAATTGCCATTTTCTACTGATTTCTTCCAGTTGAATAATCTCAAAGCTATTGGCCATGGCATTGCAATGCCACAGGATTTACATGACTCAATCGTCCGGTGAGAGAAGAGAATTTACGAGAAACAGTGGAGCAATTCACATATTTGACATAGGAACAAAGGGCAGAAATTTAATTTTGGATGGCGGAATTTATTTTATTTTATTTTTTTGTGTAAAAAGCTGAGTTTGAGTGGATTGAAAAAATTTGTGTAAAATACTGAATTTGACTGAATCAAGAATGAGTTTTTTTTTTTCTGTGGTGGGCCCAAATGTTTCTGTTACATTTAGGCGGCGGTTGCTAGTAGGTGTCGTTTCAGCTTCTTTAGTGGCTGTTGGTTCAAATTTGGTGGAATTACAAGTTTTCTCCTAGGATTATCCCAGGAAAGTGGTCGGAATCTTAAGGTATTGTCGTTCTATTCAAACAAGTGAACGATTTGGTTAGAACATATATGAATTCTATGTGTGTGTTTTTTTTTTAGTGATTGAGCCTCTGTTTGGTTTGAAGGAAAGCTGATACGAAGTCTTTTTTGAATGCTCAGAATTTGTATATCCAGCAATTTGGGTTGGAGGCCAAAGGCTACTGTATCGGGCAGCTGAGAATACAGAATTTGAGAGATCACCTGATCCACCTCCTTTAAATAATGTGAAATTCGGTGGTGATTCGGCGGCTTAAAAACGTCAATGAACCAATTGTTGCGTTTGGTCCACCGGGTTCAAGTGGCGAGCTCAACGTTAGTGTTATTGTCGCATCAGTTCCTCTTGTTTTCTCGCGAGTTTTCTTCATCCTTGTAAGTGAGAAATTTAAAATCAAGGTTTTTACTCTGAATGTAATGAGAAATATTTAAGCTTTAATGTCAGATTGAAGCCTTTGGAGGAGCCAAGGAAGTGGGAGAAACAGGGTGAAGACAATCACAGCATCTAGCCGACAACTAACTTTGATAAAATCAAGTTGGAGAGTGGATCCTTTCAGGAATGTAAATTACTACGAGCTGGAATTCAGAGTCGAAAGTGCCTCGTTTCAGAGAAATGATGAGTTGTGCTTGTGGTGGTAGGTTATATACCTTAAATGCTCAAGCGCCATAATTGGAACAGCGAAATATTGAACCAGATTTCCGCAGAATTGCAGAATCATTTTGTCTCATATCCTGATACAGGATTATCAAATACTATCAGAGGCATTCCCCAGGCTTTCTAATTTTCAACAATTTCATGTTTTTGGAAGAGCAAGTCTAGAAAGGTTTTGCTCATAAAAAGCAATGCTTGAGATCATACATTCTGCATAACATATTCTTCAATATAGAATACTATATGATCTCCGCTCTCCAGGCATATGTTGAACTATCATTACCTCGAGAAATCAAATTTATGTAGTTAGAAAAAATCATCCTCGATTGCAGAATTCAATATAACATGTTCATCCTAAATAAGGTAAAACAGTGAATGTCCAGCACCAATCAAATACCCTGAAACTTTTCTTTCATTTATCTTCAATGAAATTACAAGTGCCACAACATCTTAAAAACAAGGGACCAATATTGAAAAACAATATTAGCTAGGAATCCAGATGCACTAACGTTACACAATATTACATATAAAAATACATTTATACATTTAAATGCAATCAAACACCTAACTAGATACTATAAAAATTAATTTTTCCTATATCTAAATTACAATTACTGTACACTAATTTAAGCACAACTGATCTTTCTTTGCTTAGAAAGTTTCTCCAAATTGTCAGAAACTTCTGCGGTTAGATTAGGATCCTCAAATCCAATCTCTGCACCAAGTCTGCAAACAGAAAATTTTAGCTTTTAGCTTTCCTGAAAAAAGTGCACAGAACAGACGAGGGATAGATATAACAAGCACCACAGAATAAAAAGAATACGGAGCAAACCTAAGCAAACTTCATTTTTATAACCCTACCTTTCTAAGCTAAATTAGCGGGTCCACAACCACCAGGCCAATAGATCAATGGTAATACATTACTTCATTTTCTTTCTTTGCTAAAGGGACAGTAGTATTGGAACTCAAAACAGTAACATAATAAAACATTAGGCAAATTCAGGTCTGACGTGCTTACTTGGGATCAAGCACCAATTTCTGCACTTCCTTAATGGCTGAACTAGCAGCATACAGTGATATCTTTCCTACCTGTAACCAGATCCAGTACAAAATTAAGAAAATCCATCAAGTCAAACCAGACAAGAAATAGACAACTGGAAAGAAAAGGTGCACACAGGCAAATAAAAAACAATTTCAAGAAAAAAGCAATCATTCAATACTTTTAAGGAAAATTCCCTTTGCCTGACCTCCAAAACTTGAAGTTTGGCTTCATGGTCATTTGGAAGACAGCGTATTTCCTCAGCCAATCTAGCAGCCTCCCCAACACTTTCAGGTGATAAGAAATCAAGACCCAGCTGAACTGTGGACTGCAATTTATGCCAGGAAATAAAACTAATAAAATATAATGCTAGAGAGTTTCATGAAATTCTGAACTAAGATAGACAACAACTGAGCAACTTTGAAATCCCATCTACTAATCCAGAAGCTTTACAATTAATCACAATTAACGGAAGAATTTTTTTTTTTTTAACAAGTGTTTTCTTTTTCTCAAGTAAGTGTTTCTTTTTCCTTTTCTTTTCTGTTCTTCCCATCTTTGAACTCTGCTTTTTATGTTTAGTAAATGAAGCTTATTGTCTAATGACAAACTTTTTCATCTGCTGACCAAGGCACCAGGCTCCATCTAATACCCATGCCTCTTCCCATTAATTAATAATGCCCACGCTATTCAATGCAGTATTGCAAAATAACTGTTTTATCACATAGCAGGAACAAATTTGTCACCCCCAGAGAGAACAGCATAAGTTCAACTTCCTAACAACAGACCAATAATACATCATTCAATGAATTGATACCAATCAATGTTTAAGCATTTGAAAGTCTAATGCTTAAGAGATTTATATTAGGTTTTTTCAGTGTCTAAACATCAATATATTTTAATATTAAGATTTAGGAAACCATGAAAACATGTAGAGAAACAAATGAATATCCAAATACGGAAGGCAACTAGTCATAATGTACTCACCTGAAGATTTCTCGCTTGGAAAGGACATCCAGCGGGGACAAAGACAGCTTGCCCCAAATGCTGCTCAAAAGACCATGGCTCAACTCCTGAAAGAGAGATAGTAATAATTTCCATTTAGGATATATATCATATTGCACAATGGATCCATGATTCGGCATTATCAACAAAATTGTAAATATCATATAATGCATTATGCATCCTTGATCCAACATTATCAATATAAAAGCTGCCACAGATCAGTGACATAAGAGAATTTACATACTCGGATAAAAAAGATTTAATAATTGCAACAGCATTCCATGTCATGTCATATGCAGAATGTGTGAAGATGATAAAATGTAAATGGTCCCTCCGCCCCAGAAAGTACTATTTAGCACCCAAATATCATGCTTCAACAAAACTTTGCTGAATAATACTACTAGCCACGCACTGCCCAACTAAAGAAATAGTTTGTCTAATTTTTGACGTCATACTAGGGAGTAGGCTATTCCAGTAAGTGCAGCACATAAAAATCTCAAGATTAGAGATATGTTACTTAAGGAAGATAGTCATATAACTAATTCCTTAATTAAGGAAGATAGTCATATAACTAATTCCTCCCAAATCTACTCAAACAATTTCAAAAAAGAAAGAATTGCTAAAGTTTCTCACCAAATTCTTCCTTCAATTTTCTCATATGATGCCCATTTAGGAAAACTGTTCCATCACAAAGAGAAGGTGTCGCCTGGTATCCACATAATAAGGTCAGCAGCATTCATTTTACAGAAGCCATCTGTATTACCCAAAATAACAAAGTCAACTTGCAAGGCTAGGTGGATAAACTTACAAAGTGGTTTCCTATATTTTCAGACTTCCCAAAGTCCTTGCAGTGTTTCCGCAAATAATCGATTAACTTTGAAACATCCTTCCGACAAAAGATGTCCCAATGAACTCCTGGACGTGTCTCTGCAAAGGAATCTCCACTATCTTTCCTTAATTTTTGATCCTCCATTCTCTCAACATATTCAATTCTAGTGTTAGTTTCAACCCCTTGATCATCAATTCTCTCATCATCTCCAACTGTAGTGGCATTTTCAACCCTTTCATCCTCCATCATTCTCTCATCCTTATTTGCATAAGTATTTGTTTCATTTTGTAAATCATGCCCACCAAGTGATAAATCAGGTAACATTCTGTCATCCGAGCTTGTTTCTTTGTCAAATGACTCATTCCCCTCAAAACCCTTTAGCTTCACTTCATGTGTATGCACCAATAGATATACCTGCATAGAACTCACCAAATGTGAATCCATATTTTTCTATCACCATATTCAATCCTAGATTAGTGTGTGCATAACATAACCAGGGGAGCTTCAATGCAGGAAACCAAGAAAGTTCTCAATGCTTTTGGCAATCCAGTATCTGAGTTATATAGAAAGCCATAATAAAAATGTCTTTAGTGCATTTAGAAGACCCAGACTTGAATATTTGCGTATAGATCTAATATTTGCATCAAGGCTTGAATTCAGCCCCAAGACTTCAGTGCATATAGATCTAATATTTGCATCAAGACTTGAATGCTACATATAGTAGCAAATGCTAAGTCTCATGCTAAGAGTTAAAGTTTTGATCCTCCTACACATTTGAATTTCTAGGACAAACAGCATTATTCAATTTACAGATGCATCATGTACTCACCATGTCACGCATCTTGATATGGAGATTGGTCACTGAATCACCTCTACCAAGTTCCTCATAGGTCCCATAAGATATATAAATCTTAGGTCCAGCATCATTCTGCAAGGAATAATGAGGTAACTTTGCAGCAACATTTAGAAGGCCCAGCCTTGAATGGATATACTCAAGCAGAGGCAGTTTACTAATAAATTCAGGTCTTTGGTACAATATGAACTCTTCAGAAGCACTGGGCGAAGGCCAATCCTTCAACTTTAACATCTCTAGTGAACCATCTTCATGGATTCGTCCCTCTGAGTATCCTTTTATAAACTGATCGAGTTCAATATCAACCTACTCACAACATCAATGAAAGAAATCAGAGTGCAGTAGTTAAAGACAACAATAATATGTTTACTAATGTTAAACATTAAAAATAAATGTGCAGCAGACAGCACACCTGGGACCAGTTTAAGCAATCTATGGCCTTCACTATTACGTTTTCATCTTTCATTTTCTCATCTGATGTTTCTCGGATCCCTCTCCATATGACCATCGGATCCCAGCTTGAGATGGATGAGCTATCAAATACCTGCTTCACAATAATAGGCTCACCCTTACCCCAATGCTTTCTGAAATAGCAAATCCCTTCAGCTTTTATATCTTCACATGAAGGACAATATAAAAAATTATCATCATTGTCCTCCTTGTAAGCATACTGATGCAATGTGGAATCACTTAACCCGGATATTGGCAGAGTGCCAGTATCAGAGACCTTACAGCCACTGACCATTTCCTCCACATTTTTTGCCAGTTTTGCCACCCAATTCATCTTAAAAATGCGCCTTAAATTCAATGATGAATGATTACAGCCACCATACTCCTTTGGTGGGCATGGAATGCTGCCATCATGATTTGCCTTCCAATCAGGGTACTTATCAGATAAATTGAGTCTTACTCTGGGTTCTTTCACTTCCTTTGATGTCTCTCTGTTTCGACTTCTCCCACCCAACTGTTTTTCTACTGGACCACGTGTTGATGCCTCCCGAAGATCTTGACAGCAATGGAGGCACAGATCATATAAGCAATTTGCACAATGCCGATGATAATCAATGATGGGTATCCTACAAATATTACTGCAAGAAAACATATCGCAATGTTCAGAAATTCTTGTAAAGAAACACACATGATACTTGTACACCATGCAAAAAAAAATACAAAGAAGTCAGATAAAAATCAACTTTCTGAACTAATGGACAGAAAATTCTGGGAAAATGTGATACATGAAATTCAGATTCAAATAGGTTGTTTACAAAAGAGAGACCAACCTCCTACCTTCATTGTATATAAATGAAATAAGGACATGAAAAACAACAAAGATAAGAAAAGATAATTAAGCAGCTAAGAAGTGGTCTTAATATACCAGCACATCTGCTCATCTGCATTAAATTTGGCTCTGACAAGATCTATGTCATTTCCTGAAACATAAATTTCCAATGTCAAATAAAAACTTAAAATTTCAGGTGCCACAGGAATGTTAGAATCATCTTACCACGAAGTTTTTTTTCCAGTTCTACTTCAGAACATTGTTCATGATGGATCTGCTTAACTGTAGGAAGCACTGAAGATAATAGGCAGTAGAGATATCGCAACTTATCTAGGACAGGTATCTCCCGTATTCTTACCTGCAACTCATAGAAAACAACATCATTCCTCTATGAAAAAGATTTTCATTATATATGTATAAATCACAATATTGTCAGGAACATAAAGGCTTCTTTAATCTGCAAAAGAACTACCTTTACCATATTATCCCCTCGTAAGCACACCTTGCAATTACAGATACCACGACATGCAGGGCAAACCTTCTCGATTTCTTCTAGTGAAATATGTGAGTACCTAGAAGTAAAGCACGTATATGCATTAAGCTTATGATTTAGAAATATATGTTGGTTTGCCACCAAATTCAATCTCACCATGCAGAAATACAGTTATCACAAAAGCCTCTCCTATCACATTTGCAACACCAAATTACTCTGTTTCTATCATTCCTTCGACACTGATGACAAGTTTGACCACCACCATCTTCAGAGGAATCTGTGCTTCCACCGGAGTATTCCTGAAAGAAACTTGTTCAACTCAGTATCCACAGATTAACTGAAGACAGTAATATTAACTAGAAAAAGTTATAATAAAAAGGAAAAAAATAAAAACATGGTGCCAAAAAATTGTAATTTTGCTAACCGTCATAGCACTAGCATCAAAGCTCCTCTGTGATCTACTCCTAGATGAATCCATTGCAGAAAGAGGCGTTGTTTTGTATGATCTCCAGTTTTCTTCAAACTCTACATCTCTTTGCAAATCATCATTTGGCTTTAGAGGATTGCGCACAGACAAATTCCTGATTGGTGTTTCTGGTGAATATTGAACCTTATTTTTTGATACCTTCTCTTTATATTTCTTCCCAGAGATCGAAAGAGGATAGTTCTCAACCTTCATGTTCGCAAGTGGTGTATCGAAATCATCATTCTTACTCTCCAAGTATATATCACTTTCACCCAATGATTTCCTTTTAGCTTTCTTTAGACTAGCTCTTAAAGCAGAATTAGCTGCCCTCCTCTTTGCCTGGATGTAGTGCTTTTCACACACTGTTTTATCTGGCATGGACATGGCAGTGCATCTCCATTGTTTACCATCTGACCTCTTGCATCGCAAATCATCAGGAATCCCTACACTATCCTCGCCGTTCATGGAGGCTGATCTTGGATTATCCATAATTTATCACTTTGTATTAAAGTGCAAAAGAGAGAAAGTACTATAGGTTTGTGCTCATAAGACCAACCTGAAAAGCACATTCAACCCCATTACACGTCAAAATAATGAACACGTATGCAGCAAAAGATTGCTCGATAAAAGTAAAATAAAAGGCATAAAATTTTAAACATATGACCAATGTTCAAGAATGCACAAGTGAAAAAGAACAACCAAAATTAGATCATCATGCAAAATTCCACGAGATTGGAGAACCAGAAAATATCATTAAAGAATTGATGCAAGATTCAAAGCAATGTAACTTGAACGGGTCTGATGGATTTCTGATCATTTTCTCACTTATTATTTCATGTGCTATCTTAATTAAGTTTCTGAAGAAAAAAGGGATGGTAGAAAATCTCAGTTACAGTGCAGTATAATCCATTCCTAATTAGAAGGCGAACAAAACACAGCCTTAATAGAATTAGAAGAAGCAATTGCCGAGGAGTATAGTAAACATTCAAATTCTAAGTTCTCCACGCATACTGAAAGCATAAAGTACTTTTCTTCCCTCTCATATACATAATAATGCTACTGTGAAAGTGTTTTTACATACACTATAACCTAGCATCATGGACCTGAGAGCAATGAGCGCCGCATGTATGCAAGTCCATGTGTATATTTGTATGCAAGTCCATGTGTATATCTGTATGCGTTAGAATAGCACCAGACTAGAACACCAATAATTGAAAGTTAACAATTCATCAAATACCATGAAAAAAAAGAAGCCTAATTTATAGCACATGACAAAAAGTTCAAACAATTTGAAGAACAAATAAGAAAGAAGAAAAATAACTTAAAAGAAGTAAAGTCTAACTAAATTATAAACATAATTAAGCCTAAAATAATTACGATTGGATAAGTAACTACAGTTCGAAACGAGCGAAGACTTCAGATCATAAACTAGAAACAAAATTCAACAGTTAGGTAATAATCTCGAGGAAAAAGAAGAAGAAGAAAAAGCAAGACGAGCTCACAATGCAGCAGAAACAAATCGAGAATAATGAATTTAGCTCAAAAGATCAAACACACCTATATATAATTATGTTAAATAGAGAAGAAGAAAGGAGATTGAGTACCTGAATCTAGGGTTTGAAAAAGCGAATTGGAAGTATAAATTGGGAAGAAGAGTTGGGGAAAGCATATAAAAGCAGAAGCGTGCGAATCATTGTAATATATTGGAGGAATAGCTTAGGATTTAGGAATACGCAGATTTTAATGGACGGCTTAGGCCTCGGCCTGTCCTTGTCTTTCTCTTCTCCCCAGTTACCGTTCCTAGTCCAAACTCCCAAACTACCTTTTTCTTTTATAAAAATTTTCTGTTTCTCTCTTTTAAGGTTCAGACAACTGTGTTTCTCAGGAACCGAAGCCTGTAAAGTGAAAACTTACTTACCTCTGTCATGACTCGTTATAAAGTTAATTAATAATAAAATTATTATAATAAAAAATTAAACCATTGTTAAGTGCAAATGGTCAATTATTACTCTGCTTATAAGAAAATATATATATATACATAAATTGTAGCATTGGAGTCAACAACTAAATGGCGATTGGCCTACAATTTTAATGGTGATTGATAGGCTCAAATGTGTATGATTATGTAAGAATTTCTTTGTGGATTTATATTTAATAAATGTGTTTTTTTTTTTTTTTTTGGGTTGAGGGAGCTGCTGTGTATTTTTACAGAGCAGCTCCTCATGTGCCTCATTTTATTTATTTAAAAATTTTTATAAAATTTTTAAAAAATTATATTTTGATAGTATTTGATATAATGAATCCATTGATATATTTTTTTATACTAAAAAAAATCATTTAGACAGGAAAAAATATATTAAAAATACGTTAAATTTAAACCGTTAAATATAATATATAAAATTTCTAATATATTTTTTTTTATCCAAATAATTTTTGTTTAGTATAAAAAATATATCAATAAATTTATTATATCAAAAATTATCAAAATATAATTTTTTAAAAATTTTATAAAAATTTTTAAATAAGTAAAATGAAACACATAAGAGAGTTTTGTGTAAAAATACTCGCGAACCCGTGTTTTTTACTTTTCAAAAGAGCAAAGTCTTTTCAATTTAAAAAAAGTATTTTTTTTAAGGGCACTGCTACTTTTACAGTTGATATTATTATTACCACATTCAATTAATAAAATAAAATATATATATTAAATTATGATAATAACAATATATTTTTTAAATGATCTAATTTCAACAAACGGATCGCTCTTATAATTACCTAATTTAGCTTAATTACTCCCAAATTAAATTCAAAGATCAAATGAATTGACAAGAAGGAGAAAAAAATCAAGTTTAATGAAATTTTGATATTTTTAAATATAAATGATTTTTTTTTCTATTTTAATTACATTAAATATTTCTATAGCTGTGATGAATTAAATATTATTTTTTATGATTAAATGTTCTTCCATTATTGGCTATATATTTGAATAAGATTTGTATTAAAAAAATGATTTATTTAAATATATTGTTAAATGCTATAATAAGGATATAAGGCTATTATAGCCAATTAAAGTTTACTTCTTAACTTTTATTTTTCCTTTCATTGTTATCCAACAAATCTCTCCCTCTCTAGTAAAAGCCAATACTCTCTCTCTCTCTCTTAAAAACTAAAAACCAAGTTTCTTTGTTGTTAGTCTCCGTTTCAAAAATCTAAAATTGAAATTAAAATTAAAATTTTTAATTTCACAGTTATAAAAAATTAAAATTGAAATTATAATTATAATTTTATAAAATTATAATATAACTAAAAAATTAATTTCATAATTTTATTCTCAATCCATAAAAATTATAATTTCATAATCATCATTATAACCCTCTCCCCCACCACTATCCGAACCGTCATCGTCGGCGATTTATCATCACCTCATTGCTATTTTTAATTCAAATAAACGCTTTTATCGTTACTAATTTTTTATTTAATTTCAATTTTTTATATAAAACAAAAATTATAATTATAATTTAAATTGAATTTTAATTGATATTAAAATTTTCAATTTCAATTTTAATTTTTATTCTTAAACAGAACCTTAGTCAACATCAACTTTATTCATTTAAAATATTATCAAGTTAAATTCTCTTGTATCAACACTAATTATAAAATTAAAATAAAAATTAATTTTATATTTTTTTTGTGATAAAAAAACTCAAAAATTTAAAAAATAAAGTTTATTTGTCACTCTCTCTCTCAAAAGTGAAAAACCAATTTATAATGAAAACCAAGTTTATTCATCAAATAGTGAATTTACTTATTTTCTTTATTTTTTTAGTTTGTTTCTTAAGAGGATCAGTCGATATCAGTTTTCAGTATTGATGTACAAATAGAAGAGTTTTATTCGTCGGACTAGAGATTTCAACTTGCTTGATTTCCACACAAATTGTGTAATTCACAAGTCTTTATCCATGTGTTTTTTTTTAATGTATTATTTGTTTTTTTTTTCTAGCATGAAAGTTCTCTTCAGTATCGGTTATATTTTCTTAGTAGTGCTAGGATTCTAACAGTAGATGTTTCTTTTGAAACGCAGGTATTCAAACTCTAAATTATTGTTTAAGCGAAAAATATATTTATCAGATCTATTAAATATTAATAGAATATTTTTTATATTATATTATTTTTATTTTTTCATATTATTAAAATATATGATATAATTTAAAATTAAAATAAATAAAATAAAATAAAAAAATTAATAAGATTATTATTATATTAGTTAACTTTCATGATAATTTTATTTCTATATTTTTAGACTCTACTTTCTCATTAACACTATTCTTTGTTTAATGAAAAAATTTATAAGAAAAAGTCAATGGAGTTTTTCTAATAAATTTATATAACTAAATAATATTCAATGTTTATGAATTTTTTTATTTATTTATGTTGTGTGCAAAGACATTAATTTTTTTAATTTATTTAATTTTTATTAATTTTCAATCATCCTAAATATTTAATAATATAAGTAAAGTATAAAGACAAAATAATATTTAAAACTATAAAAATAAAACTATTATGATTAATATAACAATAATGATATTAAATTTTTTTAATCTATTTAATTTTTATTAATTTTAAATTATATCAAATATTTTAATCATATAGAAAAAATATAAAAATTCTTAGCACTCCCCTATTTTCTTTTCCTCCAACGATAAACACACATAAATCTCCCATTTAATTTACGGGTATAATTAAGCTAGATCCAATTATAAACTATGCAATTAAGCCGATACAGAACGCTACCAAGCGTGCCTATATTATTAATTTTAGAGCCCATTTCAATTCACTTCCAACCTTGAAACACAAGCATAAACCTTAAGAGAGAGACATAGAGGTAAATGGCTATGGCGAGGGCAAGTTCTGGCCTCGCTTATCCTGAACGATTCTATGCAGCTGCCGCTTACTCTGGATTTGACGGATCTCCGAATTCAACCATTACTGTTTCCTCTAAGTTCCAAAACGATACCGCTTTGCTCCTCTACGCCTTGTACCAGCAGGTGCTTCCTCAATTCTCAATTTTCATTATCGTTTTCCTATCGCTGATCCAATGCCTTTTTGCCGCGATCTTATTGCCCTTAATCGTTATTCTCTATTCAATAATGTTCTTGTTTGGTTTACTTGAAATTTTATTTGGTGTTCATTTTGAGCTTATATTTTGAATTTTTAGGTGCTGTTTTGCTAAATGTTATTGGTTTTAACAAATCATTGAATACGTCTAATCTGTGAAATGCTTAAGAAGTCATTTGCCACGGTTTGCTGTTTTAGTGCCTTTTTTTTGCTGTAATTATTTTCTATTAACCTATGATGGAACATGCTGCTTGTTCCGGAGCTGTTTGAGTGCGGACTTCTGTTGGATCTAGTATTGGGGAATGACACTGGGATATTGAGAATGCTTGCCCATGGTCTAGAACATGAACCTCGATGGAATTGAGGGCATTTGAAATGAATTCTATGGTTTTTTCTTCATTTCTTTACCTTTTTTTTTACATGCAAATACACTCTGTATTGTTTGAGATTGCATTTTCGGTCAGATTTAGTTGATAGTTTCATTTGTAATATCGGCTTGGTATTTTGCTTTCTCATCTGTTAGCACTCATCAAGTTGTTAATCAGGTTTTTTGATTGGGTTTGTTGTATCTGGACAGCTCAACAGGGGATTGTTTCTTGTTAGGTGGAATTCACACCAATACTAAATTTTCCAGTTATATATGTGTTGCAGGCTATAGTAGGACCTTGTAAGACGCCGAAACCTAGCACTTGGAACGCTGTAGAACAGAGCAAATGGAAGAGGTTTGTGCACTTATGCTTGCTTATTTATATATATATATGTATTAATAATTCACAGATCATGCATGGCAGTCAGTATATCTTTCGTAGGCATCTACTTTGATGATTTCCAGTTATTTTGCTGAATGATAGATCTGTAACTCGTCAGAGAACATTAGTTACTTGAGAGATATATGTTCTGAAATTTGAAGCAAGTAATGGGAAGAAAATTGGAACAAAAATTGAAATGTTTATATGTGGCTTGTGGTAGGTGAATGGGGTTTATGTGTTATATTTACTTATTTCCAACTGGTTGGCTTTATAAATTCTCAAGCAGTAAGGTTCACAAAGGTTTAGATAGTGCATCACAAACATTTTAGAAGTTTGATGTACACTTTATATACACATTTTCTATCTCCATTCTTGTAAAACTTTGTCTACAATGTTGAGAGTACTCTTCTAAAAATGTTAGCACTTGTGCAGCTGGAATGGGCTTGCAAACATGGCTTCTACTGAAGCAATGCGTCTCTTTGTGAAGATATTGGAGGTTCATAGCAATGGCACTTTCAGGTTAACATTTTGATGAGTTATTTGGAATATAGGCTAATTATGTTTTATTCTTCATGGGTAGGAAGAAGATCCAGGTTGGTATTCTAGAGCATCCAACGTTGTTTTGGAGCCTATAGTAGACATGCAAATGAATGTGAGTACATTGGCAATTTTATACTCAAGTTAATTTTCAGGTCAGAGTGTGGTGCATAAATGTACTAGTGATTTTTTTTTCCACATCTTTTCTTGATTGATATTTGTGCTAGCGGATAGAATGTGAAAAATATTGAAATATGTGCCTGAGATAATATGTCAAGAATCTTGATGACATCGCATTCATGGATATTTTCAAATTGGTTGTTGTAGCATAACTCCAAAGCTGATCCTGTAGTTGAGAATGGGAACTCTTTTCCAGAGACAAAGACCATTTCCAGTGAGAACGGAACTGTCATAGAAACTCAGGATAAAGATGTTGTCTCAGAAGGCCTTGGTTCAGTTGCTGTTTATGATCAATGGATTGCCCCTCCGATATCTGGCCAACGTCCAAAAGCCCGATATCAGGTATTGTGTCTCTATTACTTTATTTCTTTCAAATGTGTTTTGCTATTGGTATCTTTTTCTTTTTCTTTTTTTTTTCTTTATTATTATTATTATTATTGTTATTATTATTGTTGTTGTTGTTGTTATTATTTTTTCTACTGGTTTCCTATCCATTCTATTCTCTGAACAAAGTCTTTTCATATTTGTCAGCATGGAGCAGTAGTTATTCGAGATAAGATGTATATATATGGAGGAAACCACAATGGCCGTTATCTTAATGATCTTCATGTAAGAAAATTATTTTCACTTACACATATGTGCCTGTGGGCAGCTTCATAGAGTGGAGCGTTGCTTTATATGGACTAAACATCAAACACTAACTTATTGGATTTAAATGGAATCCCTTGGAATTAACTGCTTTTGAAATATTTCTGTCTATTGAACTGATGTTGGAATACTCTTAGGGTCCATTTGGATAGATAGTCATTTGAAATTATTGAATATTTGGATTTAGGATCATGTTGTTTTTTTATGATTTTACACTTGTAACACAAATTCAAACTGAATCATTTCAAATATGCACCTATCCAAATGGATCCTCAAGTAAAAAATTTCATGTTCCCATCTTGTAAGCTTTATCATATGTGTCACATTTTTTTTGTGCTTTTTTTTTTATTTATCTTTTATACTTAGATCTTTAATGTTAAAGAGGGTTAAAACTTTTCGTTTCTTCCTGTATGATATTACTTCTTAAAGAACTCCTCAAAATTTGAAGCACAATACAGGTTCTGGATTTGAGAAGCTGGACTTGGTCTAAGGTTGATGCTAAAGTTGAGGCAGAGTCAGATGAATCAAAATCTCCTGCTACAGTAACTCCTTGTGCTGGTCATTCCGTGGTTAGTATATAACAGTGTTTTCCAATATGAACTTATGGAAACATGATTCTCACAAATATATGTCGCTTTTCCATAATATCCTTCAGGAGACAAGTGTTGGCCTGAAATTTGATATCCCAATCCAGTGAGGTAATATTATGATATCTTTTGTGTTTTGCAGATACCTTGGGAGAATAAGCTTCTATCAATTGCCGGACATACCAAGGGTCCTTCAGAAGGCATCCAGGGTATGTAAAGTCTTACTAATGTCTTTTTCTGTGATTTGCAACTTCTCATTTTGATGCTGTATTACTTTTCCATGACAGTGAAGGCATTTGATCCACAAACTTGTAGTTGGTCAACCTTAAAGACGTATGGGAAAGCACCGGTATATAACTGAAACATCTTCTAGAAACCAAAATAAAGGAAATTAACTGAAACATCTTTTTTTTCTCTAATTTTTTTTCTCACTATATGAACTGAAACATATCATAAGGAATTAATTAGTTTACCCTATTCTCTGTGCTCTTAATCTTTGATTCTGGACAGGCTGCTCGTGGTTTTCTGTTGTTCCTGTGACACCCAAGAAACTGAAAACCAAATTTACAGTTATTGTTTTGCCAGATTTGTAGATTTTGCTGCAATTAAATTAACTGAAACATCTTTTTTTTCTCTAATTTTTCTTCTCACTATATGAACTAAAACATATCATGAGGAATTAATTAGTTTACCCTAGTCTCTGTGCTCTTAATCTTTGATTCTGGACAGGCTGCTCGTGGTTTTCTGTTGTTCCTGTGACACTCAAGAAAATGAAAACCAAATTTACAGTTATTGTTTTGCCAGATTTGTAGATTTTGCTGCAAGATTTTGAGCCAAAACTGTTTAAACATGTTGGAAGTGTTGGATCTTCAAATAAGATTTATTATTGGATTTGTAAAAAAATGTAACTTCAAATAACATAGTAGTGCTTGCAACTTTGCAGCTTCCCTATCAGATGCTGCTGTAATGATTTGGATTACTTACAAAAATTTATGAATCATTAGTTGTATTGCATTGCAGGTCTCACGTGGTGGTCAATCTATTACACTTGTCGGGACAAGCTTAGTGATTTTTGGTGGACAAGATGCAAAGAGATCTCTCTTGAATGATTTACATATTCTTGATCTAGAGACCATGACTTGGGATGAAATTGATGCTGCGTAAGATGATTCTGGCAATTTTAGATGCTGTCCTCTTTTGTTTTTATATTAAATGCCATCTTGTTTGTTCGTTTTGGTTGAGGAGTGATTTAGGTTTTATGGAAAGTCTTTAATGGACAATTAGCCAGTATTTCATGAATTAGAGCAATATTGACAAAGTATTAGTGCCTGAGAAAATATCAACTACATGATGTTATGAGATTTTTGGATTCTTCTGTTAGTGGGTGGCTCGTTTTACCATGATGATTTCAAGTTCGGTTCCTCAGCATCAGTAGGATTTGAATTTTATTCAACTCAGAGGTCAAAACCAGTTATGATTTTATTACATGTGTCATATACCATGTTTCGAATTCAAAACTGACATTTAAGATTTAACTGTAAATAAATCATTTATTGTTGAAACAAAGTGGGTTTAATAGGTTCTTTCTTTTTTCGTTGAGAAATGTCGTAAAGATTATCCTCTTATTATTTTGTAAATAAATCATTTATTGTTGAGAAATGTCTTATTTATCCTCTTATTATTTTGTAGTGGTGTGCCTCCTTCTCCAAGGTCTGATCATGCTGCTGCAGTTCATGCGGAACGCTACCTTCTTATTTTTGGTGGTGGTTCACATGCTACCTGTTTCAATGATCTGCATGTGCTTGATTTACAAGCTGTAAGATAAATTATCTAAATGTTTTTATTCTTTTACAGTAGGAGTATTATTAATATCTGTCATGTAATGGATATTCAGATGGAATGGACAAGACCCACACAACAGGGGGAAATACCAAGTCCACGGGCTGGACATGCAGGTGTAGCGGTTGGGGAGAATTGGTTTATTGTTGGCGGTGGTGACAACAAGAGTGGTATGAATATTACTTCTTAAGCGTTTAACTCCAAATCCTTTTATGCTTGGTCTATGAAAAAAATGGAAAAGGCATAAAATGCTAATGCCTTAAGTTAACATAATTTGTTGGAATGGATTTGCAAAATCAGCCTAATTTGTGGGTCTTGTCTTTGTAAAGCCTATTAATACATGATTATTCTCAAATCCCTTTGCAGAGGAATGTGATCTTCCCTTGTTTTATAGCTAGAAAGGATTTCAATTTCAAAAAACAAAAACCTCAATTAAGGGACCTGTCACATCACAAGTAATTGCTGATCAGAATTAGAAGTAGTTTCTGCATCAATGGATTTGATATGTTTGATAGAAGAGACTGATACAGTTATGTTCCTAGCACCCATAAGTCAGTTTTTAGGTTGTGGTTATTCTCTCTAATGGTAATATTTTCAGTTCCATGACTCTAAATATTGATGATATCTGAAAGATTTGTTAGAAGAAGCATCATATATCCGGTCAGTTTAAGATTAATGATAGTTTGCAACTGCCCAATAGAAGAAAATTTGGCTGTGGTCTGGGTTTTATTTGAGTTGTGTTGCAATCATCAAAACTTTGTATTATATCATATGAATGTTCTACTTTCTTTTTGTTAACTTGTTGCAGGGGTCTCTGAAACTGTTGTTCTCAACATGTCTACTCTTGTTTGGTCTGTTGTAACTTCTGTTGAAGGGCGTGTTCCTCTTGCCAGTGAGGTATTTTGTGAGAATGTGCACTATTTGCATGAAATAATACTGAAAATTTATACAATATTCAGCTGCATATAAATTGTTAGAAATGTGAAAGCCTGCGTGAATTCTTGAGTTTGATCTTGCATCCTGAGGATCTATAATTTATGTGAAGGATATTGAACCTGAATTCAGTTTTAATTTATGACTCTACTTTTTCAGCTATTCAATTATTTGCAGTGGTCAGATTATATGTACTTGAATTTAATATAAATGTAAATGGTGCAATATAATTCAGGCATCTGAGGAGTAATATGATCTAAATGCATTCAAGTTCTTCATTTTCCAGTTGCTTATAGTAATATAAGTCTGAAATTATTTGACCTCAATTATTGTTGTCAGTAAGAATATTAGATTTTATTTTCCCTTTGAAATTTGTGTAATCTTCGAATATTTGTTCAATGTCCCAATCAATTTCTTTATAATTATTAGAGGGATTCATAAGGTGAACTGTAGAAAATTGATGAGCAAGTTAAATGGAGTGGTTGGCTGGTAGCTAGCCTTTTCTTAACTATTAATTTTTTTTAACCTGTAGAAATTGCAGTAGTGGAATTAATCTGTCTTTGATTGCAGGGCTTGAGTTTGGTTGTGAGCTCCGACAATGGTGAAGATATTCTTGTATCTTTTGGGGGATATAATGGGCGCTACAGTAATGATGTTAGTTGTGATATTAACTTCTTTTAGTGTAGCTTCTTCCTCCTCAATGCTTATTCCTGTTTCTGATTTTGATGTTCCCTATTAGGTTAATGTTCTTAAACCAAGCCACAAGTCTACCTTGCAATCAAAGATTGTGGAGATTCCGGTGCCTGATAGTGTTTCTGCTATGCATAATGCTACAAATGCTACTAGAGATTTGGATTCGGAGTTTGGCCAAGAAGGCAGAGTAAGGGAAATTGTTATGGATAGCGTTGATACAGAGCCCATGGTATGCCAAATTGCAAAATGTGTGCATTTTTTTACTGCAGATATTGAAATTGCTTCTTTCATGTGTACCTTTTTCCTTGGTACTTTGTTACTTAAGATTTTGAGTTTCATTCAGAAATCTAAAGGCGAAGTATCCAGTGAACATCTTATAGCAACTTTGAAGGCAGAAAAAGAAGAAGTAGAGTCATCTCTTAGCAAGGAGAAATTGCAAACTCTCCAATTAAAGCAAGAATTAGCTGAGGCTGAGACTCGTAACACTGACCTTTACAAGGTAATCACCAGACTTATTTTGAGCTCGTAGTTCCTGTGTACCTTGTACCATCATTTTCAGTCAACTAGCATCTGCTTTCACCAATTAAAATTCCACGGACCATGGCACATAAGGGGTTCTTCTATTTCTTGAATGACTAAAATCTGTTTCTTGACATTTTAGGAGCTCCAATCTGTGCGTGGTCAACTTGCTGCTGAGCAGTCTAGATGTTTCAAACTAGAGGTATGTCCTAGCTGTTTTATCTGCAATCTCTCTTGTCAGAGGTAAGACATTTGGTTGTGGGGAATTATTTGGTGATGCCGGGAGCATTAAAAAGATTGTTACTAATCAGAGTAAGTTCAGCATTTTCACAAAGAATCATCTGTGCGATATCTGTTGATTTGAAATATTGTCTAGTTCCCTAATTTGCACATCTGTCAATAGAAGATATAACTTTTAAACAAAAGTATACAAATGCATAAAATATGAGTTACGGGTACCCTTACACCAGCCTCTCATTTTTCATATCAGAAAAAAGAGAGTTCATTAATTGGATTGATTAGGAATGGAAGACTTTTTGTCCTGCAATGGAAGTGGTCAGCTAGGTTCACTTTCATGGATTTAGAGTTGTTTAATACAAGATTAGCCTCAAAAAACACTATTTTTCTTTCCCGTGTTAGATGTAATCAACACATGCTAATGGCTCCTTGAACCAACAGGTTGATGTAGCAGAACTAAGACAAAAACTTCAAACAATGGAGGCACTACAAAAAGAATTAGAACTCCTTGAGCGGCAAAAGGCTGCTTCTGAACAAGCTGCCTTAAGTGCAAAACAGAGGCAGGGCTCTGGTGGTGTGTGGGGTTGGCTTGCTGGAACCCCTGGCAGCGAAAGAGAGGATGAAGCCTGAATTTTGTCAAAGCCTTATTAAGTAGTGATTGTTAGATTGATTCTCATTGATCAATTTTTCTTATACTTGGCACTGTTCTTTCCGTGATGAGAATAAAAATATCAAGTTTTTATTGGCCAGATTGAAACCCCAATCGGGTTTTTGCGGGAATATATATAAATAGTATGGCCGATGCTGCGATGTTTTTCACGTCCAATTTTTTACAAAATTTGTGTTTGAAGTGAATATATTGCTTGAATGAAGTATAGGTTTCCATTATTTGCCAATCAAATTTGAGGAATGATCTTTGGATTTGTAGACATTTTACCTTTTAATGCTAAATATGAACAAAGTAAATTTTATTTTATGAGAAAAAATTCCAACAATTTTCTGATTGTATGCGATCATCAATACCAGGAAAAATTTCCTTCCAAACTGTTCTTTTGAATTTAAAGGTGTATATAACCTCACATTAAATTATAATTGTGCACTAAATTATGAATTGGAAAAAACTTACATTCTTGAATTTATATTTAATGTTTAGTAGACAAATATTAAAAACAACTTTGATTTTGAGCCTAATTAAAGAAAAAAAAAATAAAGACAACATTTAATAGTTATTTTTTATAGTATATAATTTAGAAAGATGGATTTATATTTTCTTTTGATTGAAGCATGAAAAGTGTCCAAAAAAAAAAGACTCTTGCCATAATCATAATGCGAGCGCGTATAAGATTCAAGTTAAATTATGGTCATGAACTGGAGTTCAACTAATACTACAAAATTTGTGAATATGACGTGGCATCTTTTCCTCTAATTTCTTTTTATTATTTATTTATGTTTTTATGAATTTTTTGGGATAAAAATATCAACATTTTTAATTTGATTATAAATATTTAATTTCTCTAATTAGTAATTAAAGCTCCAATTTCCTAACTTTTGATTTGCTAAATCACATCACACTATGGACACTTCAATAGCCCTAATCATATTGCATAATTTTTTTTAAAAAAAAAAGAAAGGTCAATAAAATGACGTGGCAGCATACAAGTGGTTTTCACCCTCACTTACTTTACGCCGCTCCTCTACCAAATAAAATCCTTTACGAAAAATAAAAAATGCATTTCTTGCTAATCTCGAAACGGAGAGAAAATTAACACTCTCCAGATTTTCTTTACGTCCAAACAGTCCTCTCTTTCTCTCTCTAAAATCCCTCCGTTTCTCTTACTTTCTTAGGAAACAAACAGTCCCAGTCGCTCTCACAAGAAGAGGAAATAAAAGGATGCTTAATCTATATTCGAGGCTGTAAAACAATAGATTTCTAGGGTTTCGAATTAGCTTTAGCTCTTGCTCTTGCAATGATCTCTGTCGCAAAAACAGAGAGTGAATTAGATACAAAAACGAATACAATCGAAAAGAAAAGAGGAGAAGCTAGGGTTTCAGGTGACGGTGCTGATAGCCCTGAAGAAGAGAAAGCCAGGGTTTCTGGCTTTGAGCTTGATTCGAGAGCTCTAGAGAGTAAGGCTATTGGTAGGGTTTTAGAGGATAATGGATCTGCCAAAGATGTTAAAGATATTGCCAGATTTGGTGGGGAGAGTGATGTAGATAAGGAAATGAAAGAAGAATATAGGGTTTTTGAAATGCAAAACGAGAAAAAACCAAGTTTCGTTCAATTCGGCCTACAATCTGACAAATTTGACTCTCAACACGATGAATTTGATGATAAAAATTATCAGATAGAGTATGCTGTCTGCGGAGGTGATACAAAGGTAGAGGTTTATAATTCCTTATTGTCCGAGTTCGATGATTTTGTTGCAAATGAGAAGCATGAAGCTGTGGTGGGAACGTCTAGGGCATTAAGTTATGGATTTGAAGTGGGTGATATGGTGTGGGGGAAGGTGAAATCACACCCATGGTGGCCAGGACATATTTTCAATGAGGCCTTTGTGTCATCTTCTGTGCAGCGCACTAGGAGGGAGGGTTTTGTGTTAGTTGCATTCTTTGGGGATAGCAGTTATGGATGGTTCGACCCAGCGGAGCTGATTCCTTTTGATCCCCATTTTGCTGAAAAATCCCAGCAAATAAATTCAAGGAATTTTGTGAAAGCTGTAGAGGAGGCTGTGGATGAGGCGAGCAGAAGGTGTGGGCTTGGCGTGGCTTGTAGATGTAGGAACAAGTATAATTTTAGGCCAACTAATGTGCAAGGATATTTTGAGGTTGACGTGCCAGATTATGAGCCAAGAGGAGTTTATTCAGCAAATCAGATTAAGAAGGCTCGGGATGGGTTTAAGCCAGGTGAGATTCTTGCTTTAATGAAGCAGTTGGCTGTGGCGCCAAAAGAGTGTGATCGAAGTACTATTGATTTTATTAAGAATAAGGCTACAGTTTTTGCTTTTCGCAAGGCATTGTTTGAGGAGTTTGATGAGACATATGCCCAGGCATTTGGAGTGCAGCCAAAACGGCATGCTAATGATCCTGCTAATTTATTAGATCAGCCTGCCAAAGCTCCAACCCGGGGTATTGTTTTATTTCCCTCATCCTGATTGTTATCGTTTTTCTGTTCAATTTTGACTACATTTTTGCTTGCTTTCTTGCACGGATTTTACTTAAGTATGAACATTGTATGAACTGTACATTGGAATGTTGTGTCCTTGTATCATTAACCAAAGATATAATCTCTGTACTTATGTACTATATCTAGCGTGGTTATCTAGTTGGGTTTTGTTCAATGCCTTAGTTCTCCCACTATTGATGAGTGCGTCTTTTCATTGTGCTTCCTAGCTAATGGAAACTTGTTTGGAATTTAAGGGATGGATGTTCATGTTTTCTCATCATGCTTCTTGTAATGCGACAAAATAGCTTCAGTTATCTTGGTGTACTTTTGCTTGTAGAATTCTGTGAAGGTTAGGACATTTGCATGGATATGTGAAAGCTATAATGAAAATATAAGAGATAAAAGGCCATATTATTTTTTGGTAGTATTTTTTGTCACTTCAACCTTTCCTTTGTGTGAAGTGGAATCTTAAGAGGTGGATTTTATAATACTAAAGCCTTCTGGAGGATGGTTTATTCACAACTTAATTGAGTTTCAAATATAGAATATGTGCAATATCAATTTAGTGTTCTAATGGCTGCATAGACAGTATCATTTACATAATTACATGTCGGTTGGACTGCCGGAACAAATTGATTTCTATTTACAACAAATATGTGTTTAAAGTACACAGTAAATTTGGAAAGAATTATATTCACAGAATTTTTGTGGGCATCATTGATCTCTACACGAATTAGCATTGCTTTATTCTTCTTCTATTGCTATCATACCTTAGGAAATGATGGGTTTGTTTATAAGTTATTCATCTGAGCAATACTCTATTTTTGGAAAATATCTTTTCCCAATGGTGATTACAAGGAATTTCTTCAACTTACTATTAAAATATTTTCAAGGTTTATGTTTATCCATTAAAATATCTTATTATTAAGAGAAGGCAAAGGTCTTTCATCAAGAGAAGGCAACGATTTACAGAAAATATCTCTGCCTTCTCTCCTTTCATTCCAGTGACTATTCTATTATCTTTATGGTTAGACTTTTCAGTTCATGCAGTAGCACTGTGATCTTTCTGTTCTCATTCTCTTTCTCTTTCTGTTTCTTTTTTCAGCTCCTTTGAGTGGTCCACTCGTGATAGCAGAAGCTTTGGGTAGTGGGAAGAGCTCCAAAAAGCCTGTGAAAGTGAAGGACCATCCAAAGAAAGATAGATACCTCATCAAGAGAAGGGATGAACCAGTTGACTCAGGAGCCCTTCAACTTGGCCAAAGGCTAGCAAGTTCCTCAGCCCCAGCAGCGCACGAGGAAGGTTCATCAGCAATAGTAAATGGTGACTATGTTCTCCAGAAAAGGGTTCCCACACCTATTTCAGCAAAAAATGAACGCCCTGGAATTATCAGCAATGAAGTTGCAGGTACTAGTGAAGATGTGTTTGGAAAAGGAGCACTAATCCTAGATCAGGGTCTAGAATTTCTGGGCGCTCAAGATGCCCAAGGTACTGTTGTAGATGCAAGTTTGTCTCTTGATAATGAGAAGGATGCTGCTCTACAAGAAACAAAGGAAAAAATGGGGTCAGATGTGATGGTGGATAACTCAAATATAGGTCGGTCTGATATTTCTACAAAGGGGTTGCCTCCGGGTGTAAAAGATGGCGCGTCACCTTCTTTTCAGCATGAAGGTAAGGCCATGGTTGACATTAAATATGAAGAGACTGCAAGAGTGTCCAGATTGATAGAAGGTTCTATGCAAACTGAGAGCTTTTCTGCAAGAGCAGAAGGAGAAACTAGTTTGGTTAAGCGAGATATTGGGGTGAAGAAAGCCAAAGTTCTTAAGCGGCCTTTGGGGGACCTGATCTCTGAGAACTTTGCTATAAGGGAAAAAAAGAAGAAAAAGAAGAAAGAGTCAGGCACAGAAACAAGCCCTGATCGTCTGAAGAAGCGTTTGGCCATGGGAACTGGTGGGGCATTGGCAGGAAAATCTACTGATGTGGCTTCCAGAGAGGATCCTTGGGGAAACCATCAGAAGAAAGTCAGCACCAGTAATGCCTCATTCAGTGGTGTCGGAACATTGCCGATGGGTGGTATGGGAATTGTTGAGCTTGAGCTACCTCATCTATTGAGTAGTTTGCATGTTCTTGCACTTGATCCTTTTCATGGTGCAGAAAGGAATAGTACTTCAATTACAATGCAGTTATTTTTGCTATTCCGATCCTGTGTTTTTGAGAAAAGCTTGGTTTCATCAGCACAATCTGAGACTGAGTCTGCTGAAGTTGATGCTACGAAATCTTCATCTGCTGTTGGAGTTTCTGTCAACTCTGCTGGTGAGAACGTCAAAGATTTAACACCTTCAAAACCTGTAAAATCCTTAGTCAGACAAGATGATCCAACAAAAGGAGGACGAAAACGTTTGCCATCCGATCGTCAAGAAGAAATTGCAGCAAGGAAGTTGAAGAAAATGAGCATGTTGAAATCATTAGCGGCAGAAAAGAAGGCACGTCAGAGAACTTTGGAAACCCATCGAACAGAAGGGAAAGAGCCAGTGTCTATAGCTCCACCAAAACCAGTCAAATCTTCTGCCAAGAAAATGGAACCTCAACCTAGAGCAGTGGAGCCCACCATGCTGGTGATGAAGTTCCCTCCTCAGACGTCTCTTCCATCTGCTGCTGAGCTGAAGGCAAGGTTTGCTCGATTTGGCTCTATTGATCAGTCAGCTATCCGTGTGTTTTGGCAGTCCTCCACATGCCGTGTTGTGTTCCGGCACAAGCTTGATGCACAGGCAGCGTATAAATATGCTGTTGGGAACAATTCGGTATTTGGCAATGTGAATGTTAGGTACAGTCTCCGGGAAGTAGGAGCTCCTGCACCTGAAGCACCTGAACCTGACAAGGGCAGAGGAGATGATGCTTCCCTTGAAGCCGCACGGATGAAGGATCTAACAATTGAAACACCACCGCAACTGCACCAGCCTCTTCATCCTCAGTCAAGCGTCCAGCTCAAATCCATTCTCAAAAAACCAACAGGTGATGAAGCAGGGCAGGTAACTGGTGGTAGAGGGACAGCACGTGTAAAATTCATGTTGGGTGGGGAAGAAACTCGTAGGGAAGAGCAAATGATGGTTGGTAATAGAAACTTCAACAACTATGCTAGTTTTGCTGATGGTGGTGCACCTACTACTCCTGTTCCTATGGATTTTAATAGTAAGAACTTTCAAAAGGTTATTCTTCCATCTTCATCTCAATCACCAATTCTCCCCCTTACTACACAGTATACAAAAGTTTCGCATAATAACTCGCATCATAGTGAAGTAGCACTCGGAAATATGCACAATCTGAATATTCCCGTTGCTCCACCACCCAGCACACCGAGCATAGATATTTCACAGCAGATGCTAAGCCTTTTGACAAGGTGCAACGATGTTGTAACCTCTGTGACGGGCTTGTTAGGCTATGTGCCTTACCATCCTCTCTGATTACGAAAGTATGGGCCATTCACTCAATTACTAAAGAGAGGACCAAAAGCTCCAAAAAGCTTTTGCATAATTTGCCCTTAGGACTTGGAAACAAAAAGGACGACGTGCCTAAATTTTTTGTTCAGAGCAATTGGGTTGGTTTTTTGGGCATCAAGAGCTGTTAAATGATTGATAGACGCTAATCGAGGGAATCCATAATTTTGGTCTTAAAACTTGTGTAAAATCTCAAATGTATCCATACAGATAGTGCCATCATTCTCTTTTCTTTTCTTTTTTTTATTATTTCCTTATTTTCTTTTTATAGCTTCGGCCAACTTTACGCTTGCTCTTGGCAATTTTGTTCTGCCTCTGCATGTTGTGAGAAATTTGGACAAGCATTTTGCTCATTTGGTTAATTAGCTATGCCTAAAAAATTAATTTACTATGGCCAAAATGTTATTGCATAATCTGTATTGATGAAGAATTAACGGTTCATGGGGAGAAATCAATCACTTTGGCTTAGGATTTCTCCCAATAAACCTAAGACATTGTTTCACTTTGCCTTCGAACTTATATCTACTAATAAAATCTTTTATTATTACGGAAATACGAATTAAAGATATCAATTAGAAATACTTTGGAAATTAAAAATTGTAAGGTGGGGGTGGTTTCAATCTATTGGGTCTAAGAAGGCTCCACCTTAGCCCACGCTTTGTAATTTTTGATTCCTTAAAAAAGAATGGAATAATGAAACGTATTTTTTTTAAAATATCGAAAAAAATAAAAAATATTTTATTTTTATTATTAAAAAAAAATTTAAAATACTATATACCTAAAAAAAAATTTAAAAATATTACATATCTAAAAATATTTTTTTAAAAATATAACATATACTAAATATATATCAAAAATATATTCCACATATACCAAACATACAGTAAAAAAAAAATTATAAAATTAAAAAAAAATCAAAAAATAATATATTTATGTAATATTTCCATAAACGAAAAGCAAAAAGGTAAAGTATCACAATTTATTAAATGTGATAAATGTTTTTGATAATTTTTTTTTTAAAATATATTCTTTCATCCTTTTTTTCTGTTATTAATTATGATATCATTTTAATGCACTCTTTTTCTTTCTTTATTTAAATAATTAATTTTTTTTATCTTCATTATTAATTTTAGTATAGTTTTTTTTTTAAATTTAATGATTAGGACTTTATTTTGTATATACAAGTATAGTTTATTTTTTCTTAAAAATAAAAAATTGAGTTGATAATCAAATGTAATAATTTTATTTGAATCAATAATTTTATTATTTCAGAAATAATTTTAACAAATTTTTTAATTTCTTTTTGTTTTATACATATACTCAGTTAAAAAATAAATGTTTCTCTTATTAAGTGTTTTAATTTTTTTTTTCTTTTTCACGTTTGAATTTTTAAATGAGAATATTCATACAATTTAGTCATGATAGAATGAGATTTAGAATTCATCCATTAGTATTGAGATTCAGTACTCACAAAAACAACACCTAACAATAACAAACATTATAAAAGTAACAATATAAATTACTATTCACAATAACAAACATAATTCTAATTATAAAAAAAAAAAAAAATTATAAAAAATTGAACTTCTAAAATTTTAAATATAAATTATATATATAAGAAAGGGACAAAAGAAAAAGGTATGCAATCATTTATTAAAAAAATTAAAAAATAATAAAATAAAGATAAAGACCTCATGATGATGATGATATTGTTGTTGTTGTTCTCGTACACAAATGGACACACTATTTGGTACTCAAATAATCACAGGTAGTATGAGTACCAAATTTTCATATACTGCATTTGTTGTCTTCAAGGGAATGGACCACAGGTATGGAGTTTTGGCATGAAATTATATAATTTTCATGCAGATAAGAAACACTGCAAAAATAACCATCTATCTAAGAAAGATGGCAAACAGTTTCATCAATAACTAAAAGTCTATTATGATTATTAAGAACAATAGTTGGATCCCAAGTTCTTACTTTTATTATGGTGATTGAGAATTTTTATTAACACCTGTAATTTTCATTTGTTGAAACTTGAAAATTATAGAATTTGTGTAAGTTTTAAGTTAGCTAATGAGTTAAAAAAAATTCATCTCATTTAACAATATATTATTTGAATTTGCATAATTTATTTATAAAGAGATATTAGAGGCTGATAATCAAACAAAAATTTAAATTCAAATAATTTTTTTATTGTGCTGCTTCAAATCTAATTAATCCTTTTAAGTATCATTCATATCTATATTAAAGGATTTATAAAATATTTTTTTTTTTATAATTCAAATGTTGTTGAAAATTTAAAAGATAATAATAATAACAAAAATAAAAGGTATAATTTTTTTACCCAAACGAAATTAATTTAAAACTTAAAACTAAATTTTGTTATATTCTGTTTTCAAAATTCAAACATAAAATAAAAGTTGAATTCATTTATTTATAAAAATATATTAATTGATTTTTCTGATGAGTGTTTAAAAAACACTTGTTCTTTGTCGGGTCTGCCAATGACTACCGTCTCCTCCTCCACAGACGGCAGACCCAATTCCTAATTCTAATTTTTTTCATGGCTCAGCCCTCACCCGTCACCGCCCACCACCACATTCCACCCGATTCCGACTCTGAACCCGACCCAGGACCCGGCTCCGTACCCAACTCAAAACCCAGCCATCTATCATCTCTCCTTCAACCAAGACTGTGGGCGCTTCGCTGCGGCCCTCGATAATGGGTTTCGTATATACGACACCGATCCTTTCAAGCCCCTCTTCCGTCGGGACCTCGATTCGCGTGGCGGCGTCGGGCTTGTGGCTATGCTCTTTTGCTTCAAAATCCTCTGCTTGGTGAACGGTGGGCCTGATCCCATTCGCCCAACGAGCAAAGTAATGATCTGGGACGATCATCAGTCCCGATGCATCGGGGAGCTATCTTTCCGGTCGGAGGTAAAAAAAACTTGAAGTTACGGCGGGACAGGATAATCGTTGTATTGCTTCAGAAAATTTGTGTGTATAATTTTACGGACTCGAAGCTGATACACCAAATCGAGACGGTTTTGAATCCAAAAGGCTTGTGCGAGGTATCGAATACTTCGTCGCCAATGGTGCTGGTTTGCCCTGGGCTTCAAAAGGGCCAAATTAGAGTAGAGAATTATGGGTCGAAGAGAACCAGGTTTGTTATGGCATATGATTCGAGTATGGCTTGTATGACTATGACTCAAGATGGTAGATCATTGGCTACTGCCAGTAGTAATGGCACTTTGATTAGGGTCTTCAATACCTTGGATGGGTCGTTACTGCAGGAGGTATGCAAGTTATTCAGCTTTTATATGAATTTATTTATGTATATGTGTAGTTCCAAATTTGGGGGATTTAGTTATATTTACAAGAGCTTCTGTTTTAATGACAAATTACGAGCTTGAAGGTTGAGTTTTTTGGGAGGGGTCACATGTTGCATCTGAACCAAATCATTCTAATGGTTTAGCCATTTCTTCTCTTTCCATTTTGAAAGGTAATATATATATATATATATATATATATATATATATATATGCTTTGCAACTCTGTGTTGAACTATTATGCAGAGCTGAGTTTTTAGCTGAGAGATGTCTTGAGTTGGGATTTGGTAGTGCCTAAACTTATTTAGTGTAGGGCTGATCTAGCAAGCCTTAGGCCCTCTGCTAAGGTGGATGGGTTTGAGCAGAAGTTGGAATTGTTGCATAGGCTAAAAGTTAACTTTTAATTCAAGTTCCATTGATTTATTAATTCAATGAAATGTTGTGCAAATTTCGCAGATACGGAAGCTTTGATTTCATTTTCACTGTTTTGGAATTCTGCTTATCCAAAGTTTTTTACTTTTGCATTTGTATTGCCAAAGTATTTCAGCTCAGAGTAGTCTGTGGCTCAGTTTCGATTCCCGAAGGAGTGAAGTATTTTGTTGCATTTGGCCATCAGAAGAACACAGTTTTGATTATTGGCATGGATGGAAGGTAATGAAATATCATAGCATTCTTATTTGGCTTTTGATTTTATATTTTTCCGTGTTTAACTAAACCATTATAAAAACATTTGTTGTCTGATAATGATATTGTTCAGTGCCAGACTATCAATTGATGATACTCTGAATTCCACCTAATCCATTTTCTTGATTGCTTAGAATTTTGATGAGTTTGTCTTATTGCCCTCTGCAGCTTGTACCGATGCGAGTTTGACCCAGAAATAGGTGGAGAGATGGCTCAACTCGAATATCACAATTTCCTGAATGTGGACAATTTCTTGCAGCCTGGAGAAACTTTTCCAAAGTCAATGCAAAGATAGTTTTCTATCTAGATGTTACAGATATGTTTATAATCAATATCAGCCATTGTAAATTACATCTCTTTATGTCTGTAAATAATTGTAATAAACTTATTTTAAATCTTAGGGTGAAATTATGAAAATCTCACATTTTTCTGTCAGTCGGGTATTTTTATTTATAATTTCTTGGGCAAATATGATACTATTCGTTTGGATGGCAAAGCAGAATTTTTCATCTTAGCCCAGAACGCCTCATGCATAGATTTAGATTTGGGAAAAACAAGTGATGCACTTTGCAGGGCTGAAGCAGGCTATTTCTAAGCTGTACTTGTTTGTTAAGACTTGAGAATGGCAAGTGCAAAAGAGTTTTCAAGTACATTCAAGAGCTTCCCAAGGATACCATTAACATGACAAATAATGTGTATTTAATTACTTCCTGTTTAATAGTTATTCACCAACTTAATATTAGCTATTTTAAGCTTGAACGTTAGATCATACTCTGTTTTATTAAATTTAAGGCTTGCTCTATGAACAAGTTAAAATTCTCACAACTCTAACTTCTAGTATTTTCTAATATTGGTTCTCTTGAAGATCCCAACCCAAGTCCAAGAAGAAAGTAAAGACCAGTTAAGAAAAGTTTTTATTTACAGTACTGTATTCAGAGGGAAGATAATTTATAAATCTAAATTTATGTAGACATTTTAGAAATTCAAAACTGATTGATGGTTAAAGAAAAAATCTTCAATGCAATTCAAGTTGGCTTCAATCTCAATGTAAAAACTAATAATGTGTCTCATGAACAATGAACATTAGTTTCACATATCTGGATTTGCCTCCTCAGGAGTGACAGTTAGAGTCACCAAAACATCGCCTGCTCTTTTCACAACTACCTTCAAGGGAACTCCAACCCTATCCCCCATAATTTCAACAATCTGCATCAAAATCATTCAAACAAAGCATCAGAATATAAAAAATAAAAACAAAAATTCTGATATTGGTGTCATTTTCCAAAATGCATGTTTGAAGTAATACTGAGGTTTTGCTGTAAAGGCGCACGACTCCAAATATGCACACCCCACAAACCTTTTATGAACTCTCCTCCACCTAAAATGAATGCAAAAACGTTAAATACCTCCTTGATGCTTTCAACAGGTGTCCCATCAAATTCAATGACAACATCACCAGGATGGAATCCAGCACGATCTGCAGGGGACCCCGGCATTACCTGGAATGAAATAAGATAAAAAGGCTAAAATTCAATACTCTGAGACTAAACCTTATTTTTGTTAATACTGCAATTTAACATGCATGCATCACCAAAAGACCAGAAGAAAAATATCAACAATAGGACACAAATACACATTGCCTCATCGGGGAATCTGGCATTTAGACACACACCATAGGTACAAGAATGCCTCTGTCAACATTGGGGAATCTGGCATCCCTCTCTTTCAGCTGAGCGATGATCATCTCATTCAAATCAATCATCTTCAAGCCAAGCCAAGGCCGAACAACTCTCCTGCAAGATATTACTACGTCTTTACTTTAATGTTCAAAATAATGGTGCTTATCAAAACACATTATTAATACTAATTAATATCTGTTATTTCAAGAATTAAAAACAAAATTTTAATTCTTAAATGAAAGTGAAATAGAAAAATAGTCCCATTTAGGCCACAATTGCCCATGAAAACATTATTGCACAAAAAACAAAATCACATACCCTCTTTTCTTGAAATGCTCTATGATTTTGGTCACTGAATCTATTGGTACAGCAAAACCCAATCCATCTGCAGCCAATACTTTCATAATATTAACACCAACAACTTCTCCATCAATGTTAACAAGTGGTCCACCAGGATTTCCCTATGACATAAAAGTAGCCAGAACAATTCTTAAGCATATGCATGAACTAAATTAGTTGCACAGGAGCAAATAATGCACATATACATACTTTCTAAGTATTCCTCAAGAAAATAATCCTTCACAGATGCATCCTTTATCAGTCAACACATAGATTGGCAATTGTTATACAAAGAAATGTGCTTCTAGGCTTAGAGAGAGAGAGAGAGAGAGAGCTACCGAGTTGATAGCACAATCAGTCTGCAAGTACTCTCTTCGCATGCCTCCAAGACCCAAGTCACTGCTTTTACGGTCAACACAACTAGGTCCAAAATACATATCATTTACATCATTTTATGTCCAACAAGTGAAGGGAAAAACAACCTCTCCAATGCTTTCAAATATTCTTTATACCTTACAATACCAGCTGTCACAGTATTTTGAAGGGAAAGCGGGCAGCCCATAGCTATCACCCAGTCTCCAGGGCGAAGCTTACTTGAAAAACCAAGCTTTGCCGTTGGCAGTGGAGTCTTAGATTTTATCTTTACAATAGCAATATCAGAATGAAAATCAGCATTGACCACGGTACCCTCAAATGTTCGTCCATCTTGCAAAGTCACATCTACCTGCAAATGTTCATAATGCATTGAACTCTATTGCGGAGACTTCACAAAATAGTGATACTGAATTGCCATTATGCATAGGGAACCCTGTTCTTGACATTGTTGAGAACTTGAGACATGCAGCAGCATGTTAACAGATTGGAAAAGTTAACTTTCTCATAAATTTAATTATTAATAAGTGGATCAATAAAATCATAAGTAATTAAGGGTAGCCGACTACTAGAACGCAGCATTGTTGTAATATTTAAATATTTTAAGGTATTGGACCTATTAATGTCTATGTTACAAGTATAACTAACCTTCCCCTTGGATGAAGCTCTCATGCCTTGAAAATCCACAACAACATGAGCACAAGTTAAAATAGTACCATCTGAATCAATAATAGTTCCAGAACCTATGCTCTTTCCAGTGGTAATCCCACGGAATCCTACAAAAGGAAAAAATTTACATAAAAGCCTCTTTATGTTAATAATACTCCAAAAATATATTCAATAAAACCCAAAAAAATACCGAGGAACAGATAGAACATACCCTGAGGAACAGATAGATTGACAACAGCAGGACCAACTCTAGCAACAGCGTTGGCGATAGTGTCCCTGCCTAAACATCCACAACTTGGTTTCGGACCATCTCCAATAACACCAGAACTCTCTTTCTTTATGTCATCAGCTGGTGGAACAGGACTGACTCTAGAAGAAAACAATGGTAGATTTCCTACAGATTTAAACTCAATTGATAACTGAAACTGAAAATATTACTAATAAAAGAACAAAGCCAATATATTATAGTATTATTATTTTTTTCCTGGAGAAAAAAAAAGGTACAAGCGTATAAACCAAAGTGCCATTGATCTGCACAAATAAATGGAGGACGCAAAGAGATTAAGTGCTCCCATCTTTGGCTTGGCAGTGATAGAGATTCACGCAATGGAGTAGGAATTGAGAGCGATATCGTTGCATGACTTGCATCTATAAAATTCAATCCAAACCGTAACAGTTAAAACTATAAAATTTAATATTCTACAGAAATTGTAAGGAAACAAGCAAGCAATTTGAGTCTCAAACAGTTAAATGTTGTCTAAGAAACAAAGAAAAAAAAAATAAAAAATTAAGCTCTAAACCCTAAACCTCTCCACTGGGGAAAACTGGAAAAAGAAAAGAATTGCAGAGAGAACGGATAGCTGACTTGAATCAGGGTAGCTTTTAGCATATAGAAGACCCGACCCGGCTGCAGCAACGGCCAGTGCTCGAATGAGAGAGTGCTGGCTACAGGACATTGAAACCTTTATCTGCCAAGCAAAAAATAAGGGAAAAAAAAACCTCATAAGCACAATTATTTAAAAATTACATAAACGAAATTAGCATATATGACGCAACCAACTTCAACATTAGCTACGAACAGCTAATTATACATCATTGGATTAAAGATTAAATTACCAGACCGGAAATGTGTTACCTATTGATTCAAAAACCCTAGTAAAAACAACACAAGTTACCCAATTTTTACGACCTTGCGATGCCAGTTTTGAAGTTTCCGGGCCCAATTCAACGAACTCGGCCCAAACGAAAGTTTAATTTATATGTGCCTGAGAGCATTTAATTTATTTATTTCCGTGAAAGTTATATCGAATTTAGATCAAGTAATTCTCGAATTTTAACACAAGGATTCAAAAATTAACTGGCAATTGCTTACTAATTCTGATTCTAATTAACAAAATGAGGACTTGAAAAATCCACAGGGTAATTCCTTCTTGGGAGATGTCTCCCAATCACAATTGTCTAAGATAAAACATTTTCTCGAATACAATGTGGCCCATCTGATATGGTGAGTTCTACTACCACATAACCCGATATTCAATTTACTTTTTCTGCACATGATATAACAGGTTTCAGAAACATTTATTGATTTTATGCAAGGGACAGACTTCTTTTATGCAGAAGCATCCTCACTTCATTATTTACCGTAAATAAAATTGTTCCGAGTTCTAACCCCTTTGTTCAATGTTCACAAGGCTGATATCAAAATCAACATGATAAAATATCTAATCTACATTACAAAATATCAGAAAAGAGTGCATGAGACAAGCAAATTTCCATTATAAGTTTATCATCAAAGCTACATTATCAAATAAAACTCAGAAAAGTAGATAAATTCACAGAAATAAAAAGGAAAGGTACTCCTAGATCCTACATTCCTTTATTGCAATTAATACATTAGTGGGAATTGTCTTTAAGCACTTTTGGGTGATTTGGGTGACTTGGGATCAGAAGATTTTTCGGAAGCAGCAGATTTCTTGGGCAAAAGAACTGGGTTAATGTTTGGTAGCACCCCTCCATTAGCAATGGTCACCCCTTGAAGCAATTTACCCAACTCTTCATCATTCCTCACAGCTAGTAGCACATGCCTAGGATTTATCCTGTTCTTCTTGTTATCACGTGCTGCATTCCCAGCCAATTCCAATACCTACATCAACGAGTAGACAAACTAATTAATTGAATGTAATGTTTGGCAGTCAAAAAAATTTGAAACAAACAACAAATAATTCTAAAATTTTCGATTTCACTTTTTCAAAAATATATAAAGAGTAGGAACTGACTAAAATAAACAAATTATCCATTTTCCATCAGTTTGCTCCAGTTTCCCGTGAAGCGAGCAAAATAGAACAAATCAATGCGATCACAAACACATAGAAGCAAAACAAATCCAATCTGAGAAATACCTCGGCGGCGAGATACTCGAGAACAGCAGCGAGATAGATCGGGGCACCGGCTCCATATCTCTGCGCATATCGGCCCTTTTTGAGAAACCGGGTAATCCGACCAACGGGAAATTGAAGCCCAGCCCTAATAGACTTAGAAACGGCCTTCTTTCTGTCCCCTCCTCGCCTTCCTCCTGCACCCTTCTTCTCCTTTGAAGCATCCATTATTAAATCAAATGAAAGAGATCTGAAACTTGTTTTTGAAAACGAAACGTGGACGTTTTAGAGGGAAACTGAAAAGTCTTTCGAAATCTAGATTTTGGTGGAGTTTGGGTTTTGTATTTATAGGACCATTTGCAACGTTGGCGATCCGTGCTATTTATTTTTCGGCCTATTGGATTGTATTTTTAGGTTTATAATCTGACGGCTGATTATTTGCCACGTTGGAAATCCTTTGTTTTTGTCTGCAGTAATTACTTTTATCTCGACTTTGAACGTGAACCGTTGGATTTGCCGTTTTGGCAATTCGTGAAGTATGATTTTTCACGAATGGGTGTTATTTCCTGTCCGGAAATGCTGAGTTTATCTCACGAGTCACCAGTCACAGCGTAATGCTATCTTTTTATTTGAAATGACTAAAATGGCCAACGTTAAATAAAGCTCTTCTAAACAAAATTAGGAACGATAAAATGACCTGTATGACCCTGTAAAATTTTACTGGCAAATTTGCTGACAAAATAAAGTTAGTTAAAATACGAACCCTATCATTTCGCACTTTTATTAATCGAATTTTGTTGCATTTTTATTTTTTTTGGCATATCATATCTATGGTCTAAAAGTAATTCTATGGGTTACTCAATCCTTAACACGTCATGTAGCCAAACAAAAATCAAACAAACTCTTTTTAGTTATTTTTAGAAATTATTAATTGTTGGTTGTTATTAATAGCAGTTAGTTAATAAATAAGAGTTATTAGTTTATAATTAATTATTTTAAATATTTGATAAAATTATTATAAAATATTAAATATTAATATATTTAATAATTATTAACAATAAATATTTATATATATTTAATTTTTTTATTTAAATAAATATAAATTTTTTTAAAAAATTTTATAAACATTAATGATTTCACTACTTAAAAATTAATAATCATCATTAACAAAATAAATTTATTTTTTTACCGGTAAAAAAAATAACATACCATAACTTTTAATCTAAAATAAGTTACGAAACTCATAATATATAGTTCAATACTTATTTTTTATCTTTACTTATTTATATCCTGCTAAAATAAAATAAACTCGCTTCAACTCTAAAATTATTTATTTAGGATTTCAAACGTTTCATTTTTAATTTTTAATTATTTTTATATTTTTTATTTTAATTATTTTTTACTGTGATTTTATTATTTTACTTTTTAAGTAACTTTTTTAAAAAATAACTTTTGATCAATAATAATTTCATGATATACTAAACTATAATTTTTTTTTTATTATTGAGCGCTTTTATCCTGCCTCACAAGTACCCTAATTTCAATCATAAAAAAATTTATTTCACTAAAAAACATATTTTTAAAATTAATTATATTTTTTCTTAGAATTTCAAGAAATTAAGCTACTAATTTAAATATTAGAAAGGTATTGCCAACTTTAGACTTTATATTTTAATTTTAATTATTCATTTTGCAAATTGAAGAAGCCGTATTATATACCTAATTAAAGAAAATCATCACCTTTTTTAAAGATCTTTTGGAACATCATATACCTAATTTAGAAATGGTAAATCCATTAAGTTATACAAAAAGTCGTATTATTTACTGGATTATACTTTCTCAAATTAAAGAGGGCCATTAACTTCCATAAGATCATTAATGCGTAGTTTCAAGGAATTTTTTCAAAAATTTCAAAAAAAATAAAAAAAAATATTTTATTTTTATTATTAAAAAAAAAATTAAAAATGCTACATACCTAAAAATATTTTTTTCAAAAATACTACATATTTAAAAATATTTTTTAAAAAATATCACATATACTAAACATATATAAAGATATACTATACATATACTAAGCATAAATCAAAAAATTTAAAAAAAAAATTAACATAAAACTGAAAAAAAAGTTAAAAAACAATATATTTGTGTAATATTCTCAAATTTTAAACTAATGGTTTGGGCTTAGAATTAGTGGACCTCTCCTTTGGGTTTCGACCACAAATTAAGCCTAACAAAACAGGTTAACAACGGTTGAGATTCATTTTGCAATTAGTTTTTTCTTAAATTAATTTTTATGAATTTTCCCCATAAAAGTTACTCTTTGTTTTTTTCTTAGAAGGTAAAATTTCTATCATCTATGAACTTTTTTTTATCTTTTACTCATTTGCTTTTAAAATGGTTGAAAACTTGAAAACTACTGTAGGATAGAATTTCTCGCAGTCCAGTTACAAATGGCTTGCCGTAGGAAATCAACAAGCGTTACCTAAGGGGGTGCGTGCAGTCGTTGGATGACGTGTAAAGCAAAACTACGAGTCACCTGCGATTGGTTAACTTTAACTAAAATAAACAAGCTCCAGTAACAAAAAACAGAGTAAAAAAAGGATCAACTTATATGCTTTTTGCTATCTACGTTTTGGTTCTTCATCTTCCTGAACTTTCCGCTTCCGCTTCCACCACTCTTTTCTTGCTTTATCACAGGATTACAAACTGCTTCAACCTCCTTCAACTTCTCTTCGTAATCATCTTTTTCTGCATTTTGGTTATCGTCCAACCATTCAAGAGCTTCTTTCAATGTGCTTTCAATCTTTTCTTTATCATCAGAACCAATTTTATCCGCTAGCTTGTCAATATCACTGATAGTGCTTCTCACATTGTAAATGTAAGTCTCCAATTTGTTACTAGCAACAATCTTCTCCCTCACTTTCTTATCTTCTTCAGCCATTTTCTCTGCCTCCTTTACCAGCCTATCAGTCTCTTCTTGGCTCCATCGCCATTTATTGCTGTTTATGGTGATGGATTGAGACTTCTTTGATGCCTTGTCCTCTGCCTTCACATGTAGAACATCATTGCCATCAACTTCAAATGTTACCTCAATCTGAGGCACTCCCCTGTAAATCCATAAAATTTAAGAGAGTTTTAATGTCATTATACTATGAAAAGTATAATTTTTTAGTACCCTACTGACAATTACATACCTTGGGGCTGGTGGAATTCCCGATAGATTGAATCTTCCAAGTTCGCGACAGTACTTAGTCAAGGTTCTTTCACCTAGATACACCTGAGCATTAAGAACTTCTATGTTAGTTCAACAACAAAATGCATGTACAGATGTTCATAGGTGACATAATTAGGTACTTATTTACGTTTATAGAAACTGTGGTTTGCTGGTCTTGATAAGTGGTAAAGACTTGAGATCTCTTAACTGGAATGATCGCTTTTCTTGGGATCAATTTTGTCATGACACCACCAACTGTCTCAATTCCTAGACTCGGCCGAGTAAGATCAAGCAAAAGAAAATCTGCAGCCAACAAAAACAACCAAGTAACCCCATTAAGCATCTTCAATACTTATTTATTGACTAATGATCGAATTCGCCTCTCATATAGCTCCATGATTGCTGAGTCAAAGCTTATTGGTATTTATAAGTTCAAACTTACCTTCGGTTTTTTCTGCGTCAAGAATTCCATCTTGAACAGCAGCATCATCGGCACCTTTATTAGGTTCCTTTCCATCAAACATATCCTTCAACAATTCTTGAACTTTAGGAATTCGAGTACTCCCTCCCACAAGTACAATCTCATTGATATCAGATTTCTTTAAACCTGCATCCTCTAAAGCCTTCTTTACTGGCCCCAATGTCTTCTTAAACAAGTCCATGTTCAACTCTTCAAATATTACCCTTGTTAATGGTTCTGAAAAATCAATGTCATCAACAAGTGATTCTATCTTCACTTGAACTTGATGTTGGCTACTCAATGCTCTCTTAGCCCTCTCACATTCTCTTTGAAGCTTCCCAAGAGCCTTTTTATTTTTGCTGATATCTTTGTTGTACTTCTTCTTGATCAACCTGATGAAGTATTCCATTACTCTATGGTCAAAATCCTCTCCTCCCAAGTGGGTGTCACCACTCGTAGAAAGAACCTCAAAAACACCATTATCAATAGTCAATATGCTAACATCAAATGTACCACCGCCAAGATCATAAACCAAAATGTTCATCTCTCCTCCTTTCTTGTCTAAGCAATAGGCAATAGATGCAGCTGTAGGCTCATTGATTCTCCGAACCACATTGAGTCCGGCAATGGCACCTCCATCGTTTGTTGCTTGCCTCTGCGCTTCATTGAAATAAGCTACAAGAATCAACATAAAAGAGGTCATTTAGACAACGAACCAAGTATTTCCTTTCTCTTTATTTGGTTAATTAGGCTCAGATTTATGGTTCAAACTAGCAACCTAACCAAAAAGACCTCAGTACTACTAAGCCAAAACTCATTGACACTCACTATTTCCTTTCCGTTTCTTCATTATCAACCGAATCTATAAGACAAGAAATTAAGAAAAGAAGAATGATAATACCTGGAACAATGACCACGGCGTCTTTAATCTTCTTCCCCAAGTACGCCTCAGATGTCTCCTTCGTCTTCCCCAACACCATAGCACTGATCTTCTCAGGGCTTAACAGCTTATTTTCCCCTTTCACCTTCACTTGTATATAACGCTTACCATCTTTATGCACTACCTTACAAGGCAAGAATTTTCTCTCTCTCTGAACCTCTGGATCAACAAATCTAGAAACCAAGCAAAACCGATCAAACCCAGATTAAAACACAAAATCAAAATGGGTAGTGGCTTACTTTCTTCTGATGAGACGTTTAACATCAAAAGCTGTGTTTTCTGGATTAATAGCTGCTTGATTCTTTGCAGCCTCTCCTATTAGAGGCTCAGTGTCAGTGAATGCCACCCATGATGGAGTTATTCTGTTGCCTCTATTATTGGCTATAATCTCCCCGTCACCATTTTCTCGAGCAATACACACACAAGAGTAAGTAGACCCGAGATCAATATCAATAACTGTTCCGAGTTTTGGAGTACCATCTGCAGCTACTGCTAATCCTAGCAAAAATCCTTTAAACAAGAAGAAAAAAAAGGCAATTATTTAATGCACGTTCGTAGGCCAGATAAACATTATAATTTATGATTAACAAATTAGCAAAAACAGAGCATGGAGCTCATTCAACACTACCCAGTAAGAAGAAAAAAAAAATACTTGAAAAGCTTAAATACTGCTGAAAATTTAATTGTTAAGCTGTTGAAGATGAATATTTTGAGTGTAACAAAATTTTAATTTGATTCAATTTTCAAATACTGAAATACTCTCTTGTTAATTATAATTAAAACACAGAGTACAAATTTAAATTTCTCACCTGTTACAGATAAAAGGAGAAGCACCAAGGCTTTGTTCTTGATTTTCATTGTCGTTCTGATCTACGTCTATCCTTCTGACTGAAATTGGAGGATAACAAGAACGAATTATTTTCTCTGTTTTCAAGTGGAGAGAGGTCAGGTATAATGGGTTTGTTATTTATAGGGGATTTTCGGTGGACCTAATTTTGCTGGAATGTTGCCCTCCAATATTTTTGGAGCACGTCACTCATGACCTTTACTTCTGAGCACGCTATGTAGCCAATGAAATCTCGACACGTAATATGATGTAAGTTTCGCGCGTTATGTCCCGAACGTTGAGGAGAAGGATGGTGGCTGGGGGCATAAGAAAAAAAAATAAAAATAAAAACGTAATCTGTTAAAACGACATCGGCACTGAGCTTTCTTATTTCCTTTCACCTCACCGTCACTGGGCATAGATACAACGTCTGCCAATACAAATGTAAGATGGAGACAAAATATTACAGGTGAAATCAAGAGTAATTTATTAGTACGTACTTAGATATTAATTAATTCCAATTTTTTAGTGATATAGTAGTGATTAGGCGAAGAGAACACATAGCAAAGGTTCAAGATTATAAAAAAAAACATTTTTATGTTTGATTTATACAATGATGAACAAAAATTGTAGAAATTTATATTTAATTTTATTTGGTAACGAGGAGTAGTTAGGTAATTTGAAAAAAATATAAATTATTTAGTAATATTTTTTGTTTGAACATGTTAATCATGAAAGTTTAAATTAAGTTATTATAATAAGATTAAGTTTAAATCAAGTTATTATAATAAGGTTGTCAATCTATATATGATAATATTTATTTTGATAATTTAACAGTATGAGATATTTCAACAATCTATTTAAGTGATAACTGGAACAGTCTTTGTGCATAGTTTAGAAATGATTTCATTGAATGCACAAAGTTTCCATTCCGTCTTTTAAGTTTGAGACTGAGCTTGCAAGAACATCCAAGTCAATTGTATCTGTTTTCTTGACATTGTGGAGTTCTCTACTTAAAGCAGACACAAGGTCTAAACCCATTTTTCTATAATCTTCTTCCCGCTCTTCAATGGTTATGCTTTTGTTCCTTTAAATATTGATTCTTCCCATGATGCTATCCGCTACTCGAACACCTTCTGACCAATTATTGCTTGGACTACAAACTGGAGTAAGGTAGTTTTCCCATCTGTTCCTTTCACATCAACAAGCTTAAGGAAAGCATCAAGCTTGAATGTTCTTGCACCTCCTCTAATTGTTCCAACATTAATACGATTGCCTGTTTAAGAACTGCTTCTAGTAACTTCAAGAATAGCCTACTTGACCTGAGTTCTTTGCAGGCCTCCTAATGAAGAATAGAATGAGAGAGAGATAATAGTTGTGTGTTGAAACATAAAAAAACAGAACTAATGTGCTATGCAGTTCGATTGGTTACCTCCAGCAACAAATAAGTGTATTTCTAGTAGTGTGTAAAATAAAAATAATGGATTCTACTAACCTTTTTACCTAAGTTTCATGGCCTAAAAATTAAGATAAAATCAAGATACACTTTCCAGTTGCCATATACTATAATAAGATAATTTGGCTCATAGTTTTAGAAATTTTCTGTTTAAAAGAGTATTTTGTATTTATCCTTTTCTACTTGTTGACATTTGATAATTATTAACTTCGATTAATTTTAATTCGAGCTGAGTAAATTCATAAATAGCGCAAAACTTACAATTTTTTTTTATTCACTAAACTCACATGCAATGTTTTAAGAAAAACTTTTTACATTGACAATAAGATTATATTATTTTTAGATTACTTATGCTGAACTGCACCTATCAAATAAATAAATGTCTCTTTGAATATCCATTAATCAATTCATAATTTTCATATATAATAGCTATAGAGTTAATTAATTATTTAATTAGCAATTATTAGAGTAAAATGCAATGTGTAATCTTGCCTTTCCTCAGCTAATTAAAAAGCTTTAAGCAAAAAGAATCAAATTCACTGTAATCTTCATTCCAGGGGCTGTAATGAACCGGTATTTATAGTCTCTTTTGAACTTTAAATATTTATTTATAATAATATTTATATTCTCTTTTAACGTGTATTAACTTGTAACTAACAACTAATTAATATTTATTATTATTATTGATATGTATTAATTAATAATTAATATTATTGTCGGTAGCAACTAGTTATTATTAATGATTCGAAAATAAAAATAAAAATTAACAGTTTCGCCTAATTATATAATATAACAGTAATTTTAATTATTTTTAATAATATTTATTTATAGTTTTTTTATTTTCTGTAGAAATGGTTTCTATTTTTAATACCTATGATTCATAGTGAAGGAGGAAGCCATGTAAAATTTTTATTTTTTTTATTTATTTTCAGTAAAAAAAAATTGAAGATAAATGGAGAGGATGAATTAATTGGAGAGAGAGAGAGAGGGTAGAGAAAAGTAATTTTCAATGTTCATTATTACTTATAAAAATATTAAATTTTTTACTTTTTATCTAAATAATTTACACTTGTTATGATTTAAGTGATTTATCATTTTAATTAAAAATTTCTTATATAATTTCATGATTAGCGAACACCCACCTGTATCAGTAGCTAATCCATCACCCGAATACTTACAATTGCTACCCCATAAAGCACTAACCCCTAGGCCCTACTCTCACATCTTTATTTTCTCTCTTCAATCCCTTATCACTTCTCAGTTATCACTTCCCTTCTTTTTAAGCACTCTCTCACATTCTCTTCTCTCCTTCCTTCCTCTCACTCTCTCACCTGTTCTAATTATGGCGGCAGAAGGAAAAACAGAGAACAAAACAGAGCAAAAACCAGAAGCCAGTAAAGAAGTAGTTGTAGAAGAAAACGCAGAACCACCACTCAAGTACAAGGTAAAAAACTAAACTTAGTATTTATGTCATCACCTAAATCAAAAAATTTCATCCTTTTACATGGTTTTAATATTCTTGATCATTTTTTTATATGTATTTTTATGTTCATCAGCAATTAATCTTGAAAGTCTCTGTTCATTGTGAGGGCTGCAAAAGGAAAGTCAAAAAGATTTTAACAAACATTGAAGGTACGTATCCACCAAAACATTACATTCTTTCTTTTATCATATTTTTTTCATGGGTTTTCTGCTCTGTTCTGTTCTTGCCAGAATTTTAAGGTTGCCTCATTTTTTCTCAGATGGGGTTTTTCTTTTTCTTGCAAATTTTCTTCAAATCCACCATTAGTTTATGTTTATTACTATTTAGCCATCTCAATTTTGTTTATTTTATTTAATTTTACACTTCTTTGCTCCTTTAGTTCTTCTTCAGGCGAAATTAATCTCTCAATACTTTCTTGTTTTTACAATTATCTTTCTTTGTTTTTGTTTCACTATTTGCAGGTGTTTACACGACAGAAATTGATTTGAGACAACAGAAGGTCACAGTATTGGGAAATGTAGATGCAGACACTTTGATCAAGAAATTGGTGAAGGCAGGGAAACATGCAGAGCTATGGCCTGAAAAAGCTGAGCAAAAACAGAAAAAGAAAGGAAAATCAAAGAACAAAGATAAAAAAAAAGAAAAAGAAAAAGAAAAAGAGAAACAAAGCGACGAAGAAAGTGGCGAAGAAGGAGGTGAAAAAGATCAGAAAGCAACTTCAAAAACTGAAGTAGCAAGTATTCAAGACCCTTCTAAATCCACTGAAATTGGAACCACCAAAAATTTTGAATCTATTAATATTGGCAAAGCTAAAGAAGGCAGCGCAGCCACTAAAACCGGTGGTGCCCAAGTCAAGGAGGTGAAAATTGAGGTGAAACCTGTGACCATACCGGCCGGTAGCCAGTCACCGGCTATTGACAAGAAAGGCGGTAGCGAGAATGAAGGCGGTGGTGAAAAAAGTGGGAGTGGAGGTAAAAAGAAGAAAAAGAAGGGGCATAAAGGGAATAATAATAATAATGGAGATGAGGGTGAAGCACCTGCAGGCACTGGATCACCTGGTCAAGGCCATGGTCAGGGCCCATTTGGCCCTGTTCCTTATTCAGCCAATCATAGCCCTTCACATTATTCAGTGTATCAATACCCACCGCATTACTATGCACCTCATACAATGTACGCTGCAAATTACAATACAGCTTACCCGACTACTAGCTACGCTGCATCAGTCAACCCTCCATCATATGCACACGTGTATATGCAGCCAGGTACGGTGAGCGAACCTCTGCCGTTGGATTTCGAGTCGAACCCATCTCAGCCGTTGGATTCATTTGAGATTTTTAGTGATGAAAATCCAAATGCATGCTCAATTATGTGAAAATTTGGTTAAAAAAATGGGTGGCTAATAAATTAGCAAGCATGAAACTTGTACTTCTTGTATAAGTGTATGTGGTCAATTTTTGTAATGCATGTAGATACGAGTGCTGAAATTATAATAGCTAGGTGAAAATTAAATAAGAATTTTGGGAGGTTTTCTTTTTAGTGGGGATATGTGTTTTAGCTTTATCTGGTACTTTTTACTCTTTTAAGCTTGGTTCAAACTTAAAAGCTAATATTGGCTTATTAGATGGTGATAATGACATTGGCAATGCTTGATTGGGGTCTTGGCATCGGGGATTACATTCAAGCAAACAAACAGAACCATTATAAAATATGCGGCAAAAATTTTGATGGCTTAAATTGGAAATGATATATAAACTTTGACAATTGGAAATGAAATATAAAATTTGATCATGAAAGTTGTATAAACTCAACCCAATTTGACACTTGTTAAGGTATTGAGACTTTTTTCTGAAACCCCCACTACCAAGTTTCATGATTTTTTTCCCCTTGGTAGTTATGCTTAGTTGGGGTTGATGGACACTTGAAATCGTATTAACACAATCTTTCTTGTGTGTAAAGAAGATCTTGATTGAGAATTAGGGACACTAACGATAAAGAGGGTGTCTAAAAGGAGATTAAGATGGTAAGTTTGGAATGATAGATCAATTGCAAAGTGGAAGTAGCTCTTGGTTTTTTGTGTCACTCGTAAAAAAAAAAAATATGTAGCCACTAATTAAAGAAGAAGAAGAAACAAAACTTGGGTTTAAATAAAATTTTTGTTTGATTGATGAATTTGTTTTTGTTTCTTTCTTCTGAAAGAAGATTATAGTCAAAGGCATTAACATTCTAATCCCTAGTTAGCTATTAAAATATAATCCTTCACTTTGGGGCTTGTGTTTGTATGTGAAAAAGGCAAAATTTCTTTTATAAAGTTTATCAAGCTCTTTGTGTCTTCTTTAAATAGCTTGCTTTATTTATTTATTTATTTTCTGTTTTTTTTTTTTGTCACATTTGTTTTCACTTTTTATTTTTTTTTTTATGTTCAAGTAAAAAAGAAGTTTATAAGTATTGAATTATTCAATGTTTAACTTGGATGGTAAAAGCATATGTTTTTTAAAAAATATCTCAAATTTAAATTTTTAAAAATATCTCTGAGTTTGAGTTTATTTCTCAATAACTATGCATGCAATAAAAAGAAAAATTATTGCATTTGCATATGGCCCTTTCCTTCTTTTGTGCCTCTTTCTCCCAAATCTCTATAAATGCATGTTGCATTTTCATGGTAAATACCCAGTTTGACACAGCTTATGAAAATAACTTTTCTTATGAAGAAAAGTTATTTTTCTAAAAGTGATTTTTCTAAAAATAATTAGTTATATATTTGTGTTTGGTAAAATACAATTTAAAAACTGTTTATAAACTTATAAGAGTATTTTTGTCTATTAATTTTTTAAAATTAGCTACACGTTTAATTTAAAATTCAGTTTTCCTGAAAAACTCCAATTTCTAACTTATCCAAAAAACTGAATTTTGGCTATCTAGATAATTGTTTTTATTAATTTTGATATTTATCAAACACCAGAAACTGAGCTAAAATCGATTTCTTACTAAAAAAAACTATTTTTTCTTTTTCATAAGCTGTGCTAAACGGGCACAAAGTCAGAAACACATTGCTTTTCTATTTACCCCTATTTGACTTGAAATAGACTGTTTTGTACCAATCCATATATATGATGGATATTTTATTTTTAGTGCACTTAGCCAAATCCATTTGAATCATACCCTTAATCCCCCTACTCATGATGTTATTTAGTGCACTAATTAATCAAATTCAGTGGAATAATGGGTGCTAAACCAATGACTTTGTAATTAGGAAGGAAATTAAGAATTTATTATTTTATGGGTCCTACAAATTATCATTTCAATTCTTTATATAATAGTGTTATTCCCATTGATTCTTAAATCTTGGAAAGAATATGAAGACTCATCATCTTTCTCCACAAGGACTAAAACCTTGATCACGAAGTAGTCCAATATATATATATATATATATATATATACACACAAAGAAAAAACTCAAAAACTACCAATAAATCCCTTTATAATCTCTATTAAAATCTAGAAAGCTCTCTTTGGATTCTTATTCCCTTGGCCACTAGAAGGTCATTTGACATTTTCATGCATATGTATGATATTAGAAGAGAACCTTATTATTATTTTTATTATATTCTTATTCTTCATAAAGGTGTCCTTTTTTTTTTTTCAAGTGCAATCATGGGAAGAAATTTAGTACTATATATGAATAAAAAAATTCTTTTCACACAAGCAGCTATAATTGCCAAGATATTGGTAAGTTGTACTGTGTAATGAATTCTCCTACTTCTATGGTGCAATTGCATTTTATTTGTGGAAGCAGCTTTATAAGGATCAGTCCAGAGCTGATCCCAATTTATTGTATAAATTAAAATAATGAAGGGTATCTAAGTATTTAAACAATAATAATGAAAATAATGTATGTATAAACTAACAAGTATATCATTAAATTTATAGTTACAATTCTATGCGTGGGACTTTTTTTTTCTAATTTGTATTGAAATATTATGAATAATATATAAAAAATAATTTAAAATAATAAATTTATTTTGGCCAAATAACTTTATATATTAGTTAATATCAAACAAATGTATATATCAAATTATCAACCCTAAGAAAAGGAGAAATGCAATTCGACTCTAACGAAGAGAGCTTAGAAAGAAAGAAAGTGACATGTACATGGCATAAATATACATAAATGGGTGAAAATAATTGTGGAAATAACATATACGAAACTAATAAAATTAATTTTGGGTGAAAATGATTATAGAAATAAAGTTAAAAAATTAATTATGGATGAATTAATAATTTTTTTTTTTTAAATTTGAATTTGAATGAATCGATAAATTTTTTTTATATAAATTAATAATTTTTTTTTTAAAGTGAAATGATCAACTTAACCACCAATCTCTCTCTCTCCATCTCCGGAAGAGAATCTAAATCCAAAACTAAATAGTACATTATATGGCATGTTAGTGTTCAGTCAATGAAACAGACATGACTTTGATTCCCAATTGCATATTCCAATCCACCATTTCACTGAGCAATTTCCATTTTATATATATATCCGTAACGAACCTAATTCCCTCACTCTCATCCGTCTTCTTTCCTAAGCTACTCATCAATTGCCTTCGTTTCTTAATAGATTTATAAGCCCTGGTTATAATATATGTTTCTACTTTATAATATGAATCCTACTTAATAATATAAAAATTAAATTAAATTCACTTGCGAATTAAATTAATTTTTCTTAACATGACCACACCTCAAAAATGATATTATGATTTCAAATTCATATATCTATTATTGATTAGGTGAATTTTTCAATCAAATAAGTATATAAATTTAAAAAAATATCTAATATTTCATTTTACGATTGATAAAATTAATTATATTTTAAAATTTATAATTATCTCTTTTAATATGTATATTTTTTATAAATTGATATATAATTTTATTTAATATTATATATTAAATATAAAATATAATGTTTAAAGGCGATATTTAGATAAGAAATACAAATATGGTAATGATTATGCGTGGTGGTGCAATAATTAATGTACAAGAAAATGACAGATACAACACATAACTATCTTGAGATTAATTAACCAACAAATTATTTTTACCATTACTTTAGTTAGTGTATGTATAGCTACCTAATTTTGTGGTTCTCAAGTAAAAGATATTCCATATAGATTAAACCTAACAAAATAATTGCTATACTAAAGGCAAGGCATTAAAAGTTGTATATCCTATTAACAGGGAACTATAAGGGTTGAGGGGTACTGTATATTTTTACACAACAGTTTTTTATATGTTTTATTTTAGTTATTTAAAAAATTTTATAAAATTTTTAAAAAATTATATTTTATTAGTATTTGATGTAATGAATATATTGATGTATTTTTTATTCTAAACAAAAATCATTTGGATAATTAAAAATGCATTAGAAATACGTTAAATATAATATATAAAATTTCTAATATATTTTTTCTATTCAAATAATTTTTGTTTAGCATAAAAAATACATCAATATATTCACTACATCAAACACTATCAAAATATAATTTTTAAAAAATTTTATAAAATTTTTTAAATAGCTAAAATGGGGCACATGAGGGACTGCTGCCTGAACTATAGGTCCTTTTAAATATTGCAAATAAATGTTTTGAGCCACATGCCCAATTAATTTACAAAATATATAATGTATTGTTAATATTGACACTGATTCATGTCCAAAAAGCTAGACCTTCATAAACAAACAAATGCCCTAGTATTTTTTTTTTCTTCTTTTTTTGCATCTATGAATCTCAATTTTCAATTCCATTCATAGGAAGCATTTTGAAAAGTTGAACCCATTTGAATTTGTTTAAATTTTGTTTAATATAGGCAAAACACCATCAAGTGAGGGTATAGAGTCAAAAAATTAAGTTAAATTTTGGTTATAAATTGCTATAAGTGGTGGCATAGGTTTTAACTTTTAACCCTATCAACATTTTATTTTATTTATTTATTCATAAATTGCACAAGCACAATAGGAGGCAATAGGTCTCAATTCCAACTTGCATTTAATTAAAAAAAAAATGTTTGACGACTGCTATAATGTTGTTCAACATCTACTCTCCAAAAATTTCAAATCTATTTGAGATATGGAAAATTTAGATTGAGCTGTAAAAATCTCGTTGTTTTAATAATTCTAGTTTTATTTAGAGCTTACAATTTATTTTATTAGTTAAGAAATTAAAACTTGATTTGATTGGATAATTATTGAAAATTAATTTGTCATAATTAATATCCATGGCTTCTTGTTCTTGATGAGGAGGTATGATGAATATATGGTACACAAAAGAATTAAAAAAGGAAATCACGAGCATGACAAACAGGAAGACATTAAAAAGAAAATGATAGCTAATAAATAATAATTGAACACTCCACAATATAAACTTTATTTTTTAATTCAGGCATAATGTATAAATTTATCTTAAATTTTGCATCATTTTATAATTATACCATATTTTTAATTTTTAAATGATTTTATTATAATTTAGAAATGTATTTGCAATTATACCTTAAAAATTAAATTGAAAAAAAATATGCACGATATTCCTAATTGATATTCTTATATAATACAAATATATTTTTGTGAAATACATCAATAACTTAATAAAAAAATATATAAAATAAAAATAAATCAATAAGTTAATAAAAATAAGTAAGAAAAAATAAAACCAAATCCTGATCAATAATTAATGCATTAGGCCATTTATTTATTCATATAAATTGTAATTTTATTGGGTACATATATAAATTATAAATTTATTTATTAATTGTTTATAATTAAAATTATTTGTCCTAATTAAAAAAAAAAGCCCATAAAATGAACACTTCTATTTGTTTGACCAATATTTAAATTTTTTTTATTTTTCTTATTTTTTTTTTATTTTTTTATTAAGTTATTGATCCCATATTTTTTATTATTATATTAAAATAGCAATTAGAAGGAAAATCATATATATTTCTTTTAAATTTAGTTTTTGGATACAATTGCAACTGAATTTCTAAATTGGAGTAAAGTTTAAAAATTAAAAATAATGTGTAATTGCAAAATAGCCCAAAATTTAGAGTAAACTTATACATTAGACCTTTAATTTAATTATTTGTTGGCTTGGAAGGGTTGAGGATGAGAAGTCTTTCAAGAACAAAATTATGAATTGGACTGAAAAAAGCAATTTTCTTTATATTTTCGCAAAAAAGAAAAGTCTTGTTTAATGGGAAAAACTTGAAATTGCTCGTGTTTATATGAGTTCTAAATTTTCAAATGTGTTGTATAATTTTTTCCTTTACGAGTTTAATTGGCTGAGTTTTTTTTTTTAGTAAATAATTGGCTGAGTTTAATAAGTTCAGGATGGAAGTTCATATGATCATGGAATAGTTCAAATCAAACAAACAGGGCCTTCAGGCACTTCAAGTTATGGCATTGTTCTTCCGCTTAAGCAAATTTTCGACGTTAAATAAGCGAAATAAAATACAGCTTTGAAGCCATGGCCGAAACGGTGAAGGTGGTAGGTGGATGTCCATGTCCATGGACCATGATGCTTGGTTTGCATATAGGCCCTCCTTAGGGCGTTCTGTCTAAATGGACAGATACCCTTGATCTTGAGAGGGACATCGATGATGGGCTTTTTGCAAAGGCTTTTGCAGTTCGTTTTGAGCAATAGATCAATGGTATATCCATTTTCTTGCCCATTTACGCTCTTTAAATGACCCAAAAATGAAGATTTTATTTAATTAAGTTTCATATAATTTATTATTTGAAATAAATTAAAATTCAATTAAACATATGATAATATAGACAGAAAGAGGAAGAGAAACAGAAGAGGAGGGGAATACAGGGTAAAAGTGATATAAATAATAGGTATTTTAGTCCAAGATTTTAATTGTACAAGTTGTAGAATTATTATCTACTGAACTGTTACTAATTGCATCAGAACCTGAGCAGCGACGAGGATCAAACCAACGGGCAAAAATTGAATTCAATATACACCACTAATAAGCTTAGGAGTTAGGACAGTTTTGCTTCAACAAGCAAGTCCAACATGAGAGGGGGGCGGTTGGGTTCTAAGAGGGAGTCAATTCATTTTAGCTTATTGGACAGCAATGATAAAAAAAGACCGCAATGCCGACACCATTATTTTGCTCAACTTCCACATTTAAAATGGGACACCTATTTAAAAACAAAAGCAAGAAAATTGCAAAGAGATATATCAAAATAACCTATAACAAAATGCACAGGTAATATATATCACAACTTGAACATCGATTAACTTCAAAATTTAAAATGCAATATCAAAGGAAACCATTATATCAATAAGTTCAGCATAAATCATCCTAAGAACTAGATATTAACTTGTCCTTGCTGACAAATAACTAAAACAACCAGAGTCACAAAAATAGAACAGGCAATGTCACTGCTGTCCCATTCTCTCCTTACAAACATTGTTTAAGAGATAGCAAAACTTCTCCAACCACAATTACTGTTGACGGAGTTCAGTTTTCTTCTTTTGCCAAAGCCTATCCAGGGCACTGTCAGCATCACCCTGAGAAGTTTAAGATCACCATGATAAGCATATGAATCAATAAAATGTTTAACAACAAAAAAGATTCAAGTGTGTTTGCTGCATAACCAGAAGCCAGAAGCTAAAGTGTTTATCATGGAATACTAAGTTAACATACTACTGTCCAAAATATAATGCTCAGAAGGGTACAGATCAAAGAACTAACATATCCACTGGTTCTTAAACCAACAGCTGGTCCTGTGGCAACTGTGGCAACATCAATCATTATTGAATTCCAACAGGTTCAACTATGATTTCTCAAGCCTAATCACAATTCAGCATTTGATAATCATAATGAAAACAATTTACAATTTTTTCACCTATCTTAGAAATACAATTACAGTAACCTAGGCAGCAACTAACCCTTCAACATGCAAGTTCAGCATTCTTGTACTGCATGAGTACTAACTGCTCATAGATTCAACCATAGTAATTAACTCTTCTAGATGCTACATTGTAATTCAAAAGTTTAAATTAAACATGGATCCTGTAATTGAACTTAAAACAATTTGAAAATATCCAAATGAAGCCATACATGAAAGTATCGCCTAAAAAACTAATACAAAAAAATCGACACCCTTAATAGCTATAATTATGCTAACAAAGATAATCCACTATACACAGATAACTACAAGACTAATATTCAATAACCGAACACACACTCTGTACAATCAAATACAAGCCCAGATAAACAATTATTTCTTGAACAATAAAAAACAAGTACCTGAGCTCTGACAAAACCACAGAGAGCAAAAGTGGTAAATTGACCAGTGTAGTTGCCATTGGCATCCAAATGACCAATGTTGACCTGGACAGATGCGTGATCCTTGGACGTTATGAGCCTGTTTGTGGCAGAGCTGAAACGACATGACAAATATTGCTCAGGTTTCCTACTTCCCAAAATCCTAAAATAAAAAAATTACCAAATCTAAAGCAAACTCAAATAACAGCCACTTCTATTACCATTTCCTGGGGATGTAAAGATCCATATTCTGACCCTCTTCGTTCTGCATCTTGGATGATTGATTCGTTACCACAAAAAACTTAGCTCAAATCACCTAATTCAACAATCAATCCATAAAAAGTTTTGGAAAAAAAATCAACCACCAAACTATTAAAAATAGAACAAACTAATGAAATAGAGCTAAGAACAACGAGATAGGCAGCAAATACAGCGAGAGAGAAAAATACCAGGAACCAGGAGACAGTAACAGTGAGACGGCAACTGCAAGGGTCTGCTGAATGGAAATTGACACACTTCTCGGCATTATATCTTCACGCACAAACCCTAATACCTATATTTCAAAATGTTGAATTACTAAAATGCCCCAATTGATAGTCTCCAGCCCATGGGCCACTTTTGACAAATTACTGATCCATTGGGTTTGATTGTTATATATATAAGAAAAGATAAATTTAACAAATACATGAATTATAAAAATAGAAATTAAAATAATAAGTTAATTTATACTTTGTGCATATTTATTTTGCTGACAATCTTAATTATATTTATATTTTATCTACTATTCCTTTATTGTGATTATAGCTTATTACTTCTAAGAATATTTTAACTTTTTTTCTTTAAAATATTGTGAACGTTAATTATTATTTGAAACTAATAATAAAATAAAATTATTTTAAAAATAAATATTAAATTTAAATTTCACCGATTTTAAATTTTTTTGACACAATATTAAAAAAAACATTATGCACATATAATACTTAAATCATAGAATGGATGAGAAAAAGATGATGATCACTAACACTATCATAAGATTGATTTTTTTTTTTTTAATGAAACGAGAAATATTAATATTACCAACTTAAAATTTATTGAAATGTATTGATGTTGCCCTAATAATTCTAACACTAAAATTAATACTATCAATATCATGATCAAAATAGTATACCTTGAACATCAAATAATTTTTTTTTAGTGTTGGAAAAATCTTATTTAAATTTGAGATTGGCATGTTATATGCATTTATTGGCCTGTTGTATGCATTTGTTAAAAAAAACTTTGATTAATAACAATTACAAAATTATTTAATAAGTTTTAAATTTTCCTCTACAAACCTACTAGCACACAAGTTTAAATTTATAATAAAAAAATAAAAAATTAATTCAATTAGCAAATTAAATTTTTTTATCATTATTAGAGCTATTGTTTAAATTTAAATATTTTTTAGCGATATTTTTTGAATTTTAATAAAAAATTATCTATAAATATTAATTAAAACTTGATATTTTAGACCAACAAGTATAATGTAATATATATATATATATATATATATATATATATATATTAATAATTAGGAGTGCATATTTAAACTAGCGTAAGATCATAGTTTAATTCAATTAGATGCACAAACCTACCACGAGAGGAAAAAAAACTAATATATTATGAGTATTCTTACGTAGTAAACTGTTTTTGCAAATAAATTATTATTTAAATAATAATTTATATAAGAAGAAAAATTATAATTTGCTATATAATTTGGATATATTTTAACAATTTTATATAATTTAATAAAAATAATTAATTATTATGATGAAATCAAATATTAGAGAATCATTAATTATTTTTTAAAAATATAAAAATTTAAATATTAATTATATTAAAATTTAGGAATTAAATAGTATTTTATTTCATATTTATACTTGTCCAGAAAAAGTTACAATTATCTATCTAAAAAAGGGGCGCGAGAATCACAGGTTCAGAAAATTTGTTTTGGCATTCCCGCCAACCCGATCGACACTATTCGACGGCACTCTCTTTCTTCCCTCTCCCATCCATCAGAGGAAGAAAGAAAAAACCAGAAATGGAGTTCAGTCTCAGCGGAAACGCACTCAAGACCTTCTCTCGTTCCATCACGTGCCTCGCTCGTGTCGGAAACGACCTCGCCATCCAAGCATCTCCTTCTCAGGTACTATTTTTTTCCTATTTTCATTCAGTTTCCCTTATTATTTTTTCGGAGTTTCCTCCTCCCAAGCAGATCCAGCTGTTTATCTAATGGAATTGCTTAATTTATTAGCACACACACACACACATATATATATATACACTCATATAATGTGTACATCTTTTGCTTATTCAGTCACTGTTTAACTTATATTGATTAATAGTCCATAAAATAAAACATATGATAATTAGAGCTATTCTCTTGCCAAGCATATGAATTAGTTATTGAATGTTTCTGATATTACAGAGTTTTAGATATTCAAAATGCGCTCAATTTAGGCTTTTGAAAAAGCAGAGATGGGGATTTTCGCTGAGAAATGCTAGATCTGTTGTTTTTTTTAATTCGCTTTTTTTCATGTGAGTCACGAGGAAGTAAGTGATAAAATTTAGTTTAATTTGATCATTGAGAAAATTTAGGGTTTAATTTGATCATTGATAATTGATAAATTGGCAGGAAAAATAAAACGATTAGCATATAACATTGCATTGTGTTAGATAAAATTTTTAATTATTGTTATTTCACAAAATATCCCAGCTCGTATTTCACACCCTTAATTCTTCACGATCTGCCTATCAATCCATTACGTTCAAGTCCAGCTTCTTTGATGTGTATATAATTTCTGGCACACAAGTCCAATGCAGCGTGCTTTTGAAGGTATAACATCATCTTTTATTTATTTTACCAATAGAATTAACATGATTTTTGTAGTTCATAATTCTTACTAACCTGGTGCATTTAGGCCATTTGTTCTATTCTTAGGACTCCTGTTCCAAGTATTGATCATCTGACCGTGCAATTGCCTGATCCTGATGCATCAAAATTGCAATGGACGCTGGAATGCTTCAGTGGTAAAGTGTGTGCATGTCATAATCAATTTCATCTGTCATTATCAGCAGCTGAATGGATACTCTACCATTGTAATTTATCATCCACATAATGCAGGTGTGAGAAAATCCTATTGGATTACTTGCAATCTTGAGCCCGACGTACAACATTTGTCTCTTGATAGGAGAAGATTCCCAAGCAGCTTAGTGGTGAGGCCTCGTGATCTCAACAGACTGCTAGCTAATTTTCAATCGTCGCTCCAGGAGATTACTGTCATTGCAACAGAACCTGATTCTTCACCTTCAGATGCTGCAAATGAAATAGGCGGAAAAGCAGTTGAACTTAGAAGTTATATAGATCCAACCAAAGGTGAGTAAGCAAAAAGTTAGTGCACTTGATGTGTCAGAAGAGTCATATTTATGATTCACTTTCACTGCAGATAATGATTCTTCACTATATACTCAATTGTGGATAGATCCCGCAGAAGAATTTGTTCAGTATGCTCACACTGGACATCCTGTGGATGTGACATTTGGTGTGAAGGAATTAAAGGTTAAGTAATAGATGCCCTATAACAATATTATTTTGATTTTCCATTAAATTTGATCTAGTGTTTTTATACTCAACTAGATAAAGCCTTTCATAACTGATGAGTCTCCTCTCCTGCTAATGGCTGTATCTTTGCAATTGTTGTTCTGGTTGCTTTATATTGTAATTTATCCAGTTAGTTATTGTATTTTGATTTGAGACTATGTGATTATTTCTTAAATTACAGGCTTTCCTTGCTTTCTGCGAGGGCTGTGAAGTGGACATTCATCTATATTTTGAAAAATCTGGAGAGTAAGATGTTTCTTTCTCTGGCCTTTTCCCAATTTTATTGATCTCCTGTTTTTATTGTCCTCTTCCATTTTGTTTCCTCCCTGATGAATTAATCCTTTTGTGAGTGTCTTTTTAATCACTGTCTTCCAATGCATTTTTAGGCTGATCATGATATTTTCCAATGCATTTTTAGGCTGATCTTGATATTAACTGTCTTTTTTTTTTTTGTCATAAATCAAAGCATCAAGAAACCGAGAAAGAATCATGTATCTGAAATACATTTTGGTGTCTGGATCAGTGAATATATGCTGAAACAAAATTGCTATCTAATCAGCAATTGTTGGACAGTGAGCTCAAAGATTTCATTTCCATTAGATTGGATGAATTTCAGCAGAACACCAGGCTGGATGTGTTTTTGAAATATATGAATATATAAAATTTGTTTTTACGTGCCTAATATGACGCTATTAAGATTCCTCAAAAAATTTACTAAAATTTCCCTCGTGCTGTATTTTAATATGGATTCATGTATTTGCATATCTAAATTGCATATTAGTGGCAAGTGGCAACCAATGCATCTAGGTCTGTTGTTGCTCATACAGGTGAAATCATATGTGTGCTTATCTCTGCAGTGTTTGCTGCACATTTGAAATAGTCGATCCATCAAGGTACTTGATGGCAGGTCAGCAATGAGTAGAGCTGCCAATTAACCTGCTTTGAGGAATCAGTTGTAGCTGTGCCCTTACTTAGATTCTATCTCTCTTTGGTTGAAGCTCTGCAACCATACTAGGAGGTTTTAATTGCTTATAGATTTTGTGATCGTCTTTTGTTTAAAGACAATGATACAGTGGAATATAAATGGAAAAATGAATTATGTGCTGCACTTGTCTTAATGATATCATCTGTTTGCGTATAATATTTGGATTTAAGTGTTGGCCTATCCAAAACACTACTTTGATCATAGGCACTATACATGTTCTGAAACAGGCCTATTTTAATGGCTCCAAAATTTGGTTTAGATGATGGATCCATTTCAAATTTTGATGCCACACTTGTTCTTGCAACCATGCTCATATCACAGCTCCATGAAGGTAATTCATCAGAACCTCCACGAGTGGCTACAACAACACATGGTCAGGCTGTGCATGGGACTGGGTCCCAGCCACAAGGGAGGAATAGAGCAGATGTTTCTGAACATCCTTCTGATCACACCAGAATTTGGTCTGAACTTTCAGGTAAATTTTCAAAGTTTCATGGATTTAACCATACGCACCAAAACTTTTTTATGCTTTGACTCTATGCAGGAAGTGCAGCAAGAAGTGGTAATGGTGCTGAAGAAAGACAGGCTTATGGAGGAAGAAACTTGAATGCTACTGAACAGGCTGAAATACAAAGGATTAGCATGATGCAAATATCAAAAGATGCATCTGGTAGAGAAAATGTTCCTACTGGTCCAAGGTCGCACCCTAGATCTTATTGTCTGATTCACCAAACTTGAATAAATTCTCTTGCTTACTGCATCTTTCTCTCTCTCACTGATGGCATGCATTTGCATTTGTTCCCCACATTTTATGGGAAAAATCTTAAGGTTTGCATAGCATAAACACATTTAGGGTTAAGGCTCTAACTTTGAGTCAGTAGCAAAATGTCCATGTGATATTTTTTCAAGGAAGTAGTTCAGATAGAACAGTTAACGTTTTGAATGGCTGGATAGAACACAAGAAATGGAGTCTTAAGTGTGTGGTGTAACACAGGGAAATTACAACTAAATATGCCTTTTCCAGCAATATGGATCAGTTGCTTGTAAACAACGGTGAAAGGATCACAAAGGAAGAGAAAGGACAAGAAAAAGAAGGGGAAAAAGATGGGCCTCATTTCTTTTTGTTACTAAATGTGTATCCTAGATTGAGTTTTGGTTCTCGAGAAGCATGTATCCTAGGCCCGTGGTTTGAGTGATTTTCCTTGATCCTGATAAAATATAACATTCTGATGATTAGACAGAAGTCCATGACCTGTTTCTGCTACCAGGCAATCATGCGAGTGAATCTGTAAACAGTCCTCACAAAATGGATGTTTGCCAGTGGCAAATATGAGTCATCAGCAGGACAGTTCACTTATAATGAGCTGGTGATTGAACTGATAAAACAATTCCACAAAGACCATTTTGGGTGTTTGCGAAAGTAGATCCTAGAATCTAGATATAGCATTAAAAGTGCTCTAGCAGTGTTATGACTATTTTATTATGTAATAAAACAGGATATTTGTCTGCATATGTACTCAATATTAGCATAATATGCTTACTTTTCCGCTGATTTTATAATTGCAATGATATGTAGCCTGATCAACTGGAATAAGTTCAACACGCAAATTTCTATTATGTTGTTTATATTAACTTTATCGGCATTAATTCTAGATGTATATTGATATTACCTCCATTTTCTTGTCTGTTTATTTTAGTTTCCATCCAATGGAGAAACATCTTGATGAGGAAACTCGAGGTTAGCATAGACTTGCCAGTCAGGCCAATTTTATATTTCCCAATTGCAGTAAAGTAATGTTTTTACAATTTTTCGCTCTCAGATAGGTCGGAAACTAATGGCAATAGTGTTTCACAACGACATCCTAGTAATTGGGTAGATGCAGATGAGGATGAGGATGATGATGAGGAGGAGGATGATGCAGATGAAAATGAATTGTGCGTTCAATCAACACCACCATACTATGAAGAAGAGTAGCACTGAGTGATCTCTGTCTCGGTGATAGGCAAAGGCTGCTTTTGCTTCCTACTTTTCTTCTGTCGCAAGTACGTGTGCATCTTTTAATTACATGACTGAGCTTCAAAATTTTTCTGCTTAATTACATTCTTTATCTTTCAAAATTCCTTTCCGTACAAATAATGTCGGTTGTCCATATAAATGAACATGAATTTATGTTTGGACACAGCTTTTCACATGATAAGTAGCTAGGCCGTATAGCCGGATGTCATGCATTCAAATGATTAATTGCACGCATCCATTTGAACAGAATGGAAATTTTTTTTTTTTTTAAGTTCATACTACATGTATTATTATATCAAAGCATGTTGAATGTATCTTGAATATATGTTTGATTTTAAGCTCCTATATCGGTGATACAAGTTCCTTTTGTTAAGGTTATATCAAAATGTGTTTTTTGGGGGGACGATCAAAATATAAATGTTTGTGATGGGAGAAAGCGTCCAGTAAATTTTTAATTTTTAATTATGGTGAATTAGTGATTTTAACTATTCAAGTCAAAATAAAAATTTAAATTTTTTTATCACTTAATTATAAGTCTCACCATTATAGGATTAATCTACGACTGACATGGGTGATAGTATAATGTGCAACAAGTGGAATGCTTTATTTAGTGGAAATCAAATACCAAATAATCCAGTTGAATGCATCAGTAGCTCAATTTGGGAGAATGTAAATTACATGTAGAAATGAATCTTTGTGTTTGGTTTAGCTGTTGCTAGCTATTGCAAATAATGGATACTTGATACTTGATAGCAGAACAATATGATTTGTGGTAAAATTTTACTAGTTGTTACTGTTGAAATATTAAATAATAATTAAGATTATAGTTCATTTTTAATATATTATTTTGTATCGTATATTTTTTTCAATGTGATATAAATCACAATTACTAATTAAAAAATTATAATTAATTATTTTATTATATAATTATATATTTTTTTTTTCTAAACATGAATATGATAATTTTGACAAATATTATTGATAATATCTTAATATTATTTGTTATTATTATCCAAATTTAAATCAGCTACTAGTTATTGAGAAAAAGTTTCAAAATATAATTTTTTAAAATAACAGTTATTTTTTACTTACAATAAGCTTTTATTTTTATTTTTTTTATCAAACAGATTGATTTAGTGTTAAAAGTAAAAATAAAAATAAAAATTATCAGTTAGCTTTTAACAATTTAACCAAACTCATTGTAAAACTTCAGTTCCAATCTTTGGCTGGAGTGCAATTAACAAAAGGAAATCCCAATAGAATTAAATGGAAAATCATTTTCGTGGGCAAGGGTAAGAAACCATGGAAAACTTCTGCTTGGAAAATTCTCCAAGCATGCATGTGGAATATATTTATGAATGTCCGCTCAATAATTCCTGATTTGGCTGTCAAACGCTGGGATTTAAATTAGGATCCGACAATTCTATAGTTTCTTTCTTCACCTTAGATTAATGAGATTTCCCTTTTCCATTTCCCAGCCGTGCACACGTTTCCTTGTCTCCTTTGCTGCTGCTGCTACTTTTTATTTTTGCACACTGTACTCTCTTAAGAAGCCACCTACTTTACATCTTCATATGAATTTCAATTAAATGATGACTCATCTACTTATTTGCTTTGCCTTTTCTTTTCATGGGGGGGTAAAATGCCTTTGATTTTTAGGAATTTCTTAAATTGATTTCCACCGTGTACGTGTTTGTTTTCCGAGGTGTTTTTCATGGCTTTAGGCAACTCGTCGACGTACGGTTTTGGATTACTTACAGTAATGGATCTGATTGGGTAACAAAAAGAAAAACCGACCGTCCAATAATTCAACGTCCTTTCGTTTTTGTGAAACTGTAGCCCTTGTTTCATGGGCCGCTTGTTAGGCTGAGTAGGTGATGACGTTTGATAAACGACGCAGCTGAACTGAACGAGTACTGACCAGGGAGTAGTCACGAATTATTAGCCGTTTGAGAGAAACGGCCGGGTGTTAGAATGAATAACCACTCGTATTTGATCATTGGTGCGCCGTATCCTGTATCCCTTCTCATATTTCTGGCCTTCCACAGCAAGCGTCGTCGTTTCTGTCTAAGTCCGATCATTATTTAAAATATTTTTCGTCTCTTTTGAATCAGTAACCAGTTGTCCCTTGAGCTTAAGGTTATTTTACTAGGCTTCACTTCACTTCGATTTTTTTTTTTTTTTAAAAAAAAAAACACAAAATGAACGGACGGTTCTGATTGGGTGAAAAACGACCAACCATTAACATGAAGTGTGTATATATATATATATATATATATATATATATATATATATATATTTACTTAAAATAGAAATGGATCCCAAAGAGAGAATGTTTTTATCCTTTATTTAAGCAACAAAGTTAAGAAACTGAAGATGCTTTTGCATCTATCGTAGTTCTTGGTTATAGCCAAGCTGTAAACTGCTTTTGACACTGATATACTTTGCCACAACTAACTAGTTTGCACTTTGCATCATTCCTAGGAAAAGTATTGCACTTTGTCATTATGATACTGAAGTGATACTTTTGCCTGCTTAAATAGGTTGCACACATTCCTGTTTCTCATGTTTATAGAAGATAATAGGAATACCCTCTATGTTCTTCATAGAAAATCTTGAAAAATAGGTGCTCTTTTTTAGAATTGCAGTTGATGGGATTCTTTCATATTCTCTTTTTGCATTAAGGTTTGGCTTCAATTAATATTGCCTACTAGAGCTCTTCAATTTTACATCTTGGACGTGTGAAAAGATGTTTGGATGGGAACATGCCAGTCTCTCCGAGTTAGGTTATTGGATTGGATGGTTCACTAAATTCACATGGTTCATGATCCACCAAAATTTTGCATTTAATTATGCGGCCTCATGTTCTACTGTTCTCCATATGTATTAAGCAAGTATTAATGCGAATGAGGTGTCTTCTTGGTGTGATTGATGACTTCTTTATTTGGACCTTAGAATTTAAAGCGGATGAGAAAATTATGATTTGAGAAATTTTCATCAGAATCTAATTTTTTATATAGTAAAAAATTTTCATTTGATTTATTCAAATTTAATTTTTTATATGATTTCGGTTCATTTTTGATTAATTTTCGAAATTTTTTTTCATCTACATGAAAAATTTAATTTTTAATTCATTCAAAATTATTTTTTTTTCTTCTTTCTTATTACGATGTGAGAGAAAAATTAGATTTTAGTTGATTGTTTAGGTAAGAGAAATTTATGAATATTGGTAACATTAGACTTGACTTTATGCGAATTTTAGCAAGTTGATTTTTTATACTTAAATTCTGATGGATAGTTAGAATCAACGGAAATTGTTATTTTCGAATATAGAGAAATTCTTAAGTAGACTAATTTAACACTAGTATGGTAAAAAATTTCAGATGTATATAACGTGTGTATTCATTATTATTTTATTAAAAAAAATCCCACTGTGAGAACCATATGTTGATTTCTCGGCTATTTTGAGGATTTTTATTGAACTCACTTATTCATGTTTAGCACGATCCTTGAACATTGCTTATATGCCAGGATGTTATTCAACCTATTTGTGCCCTAATTTATTTATTCTTGGCAGGTTTGGAAGAGTTGTTTAGGTTTCTGTTTACCAATTCTTATTGATGTCTTGATAGGTTTGGAATACTTTAGAGTTAGTTGAGGCATGAATCTTTATATAGCCTGCAAATGGGACTTTTAAATTCTTGATATACCCTTAAATATTTGAATTCCATCGAAGCAAATTACTGACCAAATCTACAACTACAAGGTCCATTTAATAAGTGAAATAAGAAATTGGGAAATTGAGGGTACTTATGCATATTAGGAAAAGAATGTCTTTCTTTATTTTGCAATCATGTTAACCTTGCGATTAATTAAAAATATGGAAAAAAAATATTTTATTGGTGTTTGAATTTTAAAATTTTTTTATTTTAGTGTTTGGATGATTTTTTTAATTTTTAAAATTAATTTTTATATGAGTACTTTTAATTAGAAGGTTTATTTATAATTAATTTTTCTCTTGATTTATAAGTCTCCGACTCCATTAAAATTTTATTTTCGTATTCAACAATTCAGAAAATTTACTTATTATTATTCTCTCAACCCTAGAAATTAGATAATTGCAAATTAGTATAATTGAAAATAAATATAAAAATAGTTATATAATATTATTTTTAAAATGAAAAATTCGTTCGAAATAAAAAAATTATTCATATATTAATCTAATAAATTCTAAAAAATTTAGACATCAACAATGTAATTTAAAAAAAAAAAAAATAAGAAAATTATGTATAGAAAATTAATGAGGAAAGGGATTTTTTTTTTTAAAAATTTTCAAGTATAGAAATATAAATTAGAATATTTTGTAGAAAAGATTTGTTTAGAGACAGCTGGCCAGGTAGGGTTAGTTCGGGGACGCGCAAACACCGTCTGGGTGATCTGTAATGGGTCCCGCGCTTTGTAACGGCTACCTGTATGTCACGTCGACTCCTACTCTCTAATTTAACGCCGTTTAGAATTCGTCAACTTTATTAGAAGGAATATTCGGTGTGCTTTTCAAAGGTTAAGAGTACTAGCCGTTGTGATTTCAAATGTTGTCAGGCGGGTGAAGTCTGACAATGTCCTTGTTTTCAGCCAAAGAATTACATGAAGAAAGCAACAGATTAACAGTTCATAATGCATTCTACTGTTACATGCAATTGATTAACATATTTTAATTATGAAAAATTACTTTGTATTGTTAATATTTTTGGATGTTGTTCACATAAAAATAGCTTTAATAAAAAGAGTTTCTTTCTATTGATAAAAAAAAGTTATCTAATTATATAATTAAATAATTCTTTTATTTTAATTTTCAATTCAAAAATTTTCTTTTTGTGTTTTTTTCTTGAAATTATTTAATTATATTTCATTTGAAATTGTCCATAATATATAACTTATTTTTTTATATGATTATTATCTTTTTTTTTCAGCAAACTATTCTAAAATCCACATTTTTTTTTATGAATTCTCAAACTCATGGGTTATATATTTTATTTATTTTGTGGTGAAATGATATTTTCATTGACTTCTCCATGCCCTATCAATAATACTTTTTTTTAATTTAAAGTTAGAAAATTCATTTTAAGATAAGAAATTCAAAAGAAAAAAAAAAAAAAGAAAATTTTCTATCATAATTTGATCTAACTTCGATTAATAAATTTAAAGTTAATTTTTTTGGTCAATTCAAATGATTTTTAAGAATAAAATCAAAAAATTAATTTTAAATAAATTAAAAATTAAAAAAATATGAGAAATAATAATAATAGTAGAGGAGGTTAAATGTATATTTGAGATTGCATAAAAAATTAAAGTTGAGTTGATTAAGTGAAATTTTTTTTATAAATTAATGATTTTTTTTATCGTTATTCTATTCTTATTAATTTGTGTATTATAAATTATATTATATTATAATAAATAAAAATATATTAAAATATTTAAAATAAGATAATTTCGGTGTTTAATTAAAAATATAAAAATTAAATTAAAAATAAAATAAAGTTGAATCCAAATTATTATTATTAGATTGCTTTCTTGTTTAATCCAATTTGTTGAGAGGATCCTGTAAATAAACATAAGCCTAGCAAGGCGGAAAAGAAGTTCCACCGCATTAACAGAACTTATTAACGGTAACGGAGTCTGAGTAAACAGGGACGGAACTGTGGCAAATAGGAAAGAGGAAACGTGTTTGGGTTAAATTAATAGATTCTTTGTTTAATGGACTTGGCAATTTCTATGTGCAAAACCCCCTAGAACTAGATGCCCTTCTCTCTCAATTTTTTTTTTTTTTTTAAATAAATTACTTTTTATCTTTTCTAGTCTGTTTCTTCGTCTACGAGCCTGCAGGAAAAGAGAGCTTTGATGAGCTTTTAACATAAGAAATTCCATAGTTTTTAACATAAGAAATTCCATATACATTATGGAGAAAGAGATTAAGAACTCTTGACGGAGAAACTTCAAGCAAATGATTACTGACACTAAGATGGCCAACTCAATTCCTTTCAACATAGCATTAATATTTGTGATATTTTTTATTTTCCATATCATTAACTTAAGATAATTATTGATTAATTTTTTTTAATTTAATTAAATTTTGAAATTTGTTATAGCCCATTAACAGTTATATAATGATATTGACTTGTTACAAATAATCTCCATTCATTGCAACTAATTTACCTATATTGATTTCTACGCATGACACTGAATTTCAGTTTTAATGGATGCGCAGTAAAACTTTTTTATATAGTTGATAATTTTTTAATTTTTAAGAGATATATCATAGAATTTAATTACTAACAATTATTAGTTATTAAGTAATTATTAAATAATTTAATAACTGTTATTTGTAAAAAATTTTAAATATGAATTTTTTTTAATTTATATTTTTAATTAAAAATACTAAATTATCCTTAAAAATAATATTTAAATAAAAAATAAATATTAATAATTATTTTAATGATCATTGAACATAATAATAACTAATAATAATTTTACTAAATATCTATAATAATCATTTATTAGGTAATATTTATTAATTACTAGTAATAACTAATAATTATTATGGACAATTAAATCAAACAAAATTTTAAATAGTTTTTAAGCCATCACCTTATAATTGTAGTACATACAAACACTCTCTTGAAATTGAAATCCTTTTGGTCAAATAATATTTATCCTATTAAAATTTTAATTTCAATAATTTTTTTCAGTTTTGCTGAGTTGGTTTGGTAATGTTAAGCAATAAGAACTTAAAATAAAAACTAAAAAGACAGATTATATAAGGATTTACAACTTTTTTTTTTAATCTGATATCTTAACTTAATGGTAAAATAAAATTATTTTAAAAGTAGATATTAAAATTTGAATTTTAAAATAATTTTTTTCTTATTTTCCCTACTTTTTAATCTTAATTATTAGCAATGTAAATAATGAAACACATATAATTCTTATAATTAGCGGCTTCCCATGAATGAAATAGGGAAAATGGCATTTTGGTAAATAAGATCAATGTCAAAGTCAATAATTCATGGTGGGCCACTTATAACCGTCCAACTAAGCCCTTAGCTGTTGTCTCAAAGCTAATAAGAGAAGAGAAAGAACCAAATAGCACACAAACATAAACGCCCACTGCCGTTTGCCATTAAACAAAGAGAATAAGAAAGAGAGAAACACATTGAAAACTAAGAAAGAAAAGAAAAAAACCAAGAAATCAAGAAACCCTTCATTCAAGAAATCAAGAAAGAGACGGCTTTATTTCAATATTGTGTGATCTAATTTCTTTCTTTATTAAAGAATGGCCAAAAAGTCAACTTCTTCTTCTTCTTGTTTCTGGATTAGTGGTGTGATGATGTTAATCTTGATCTTGATGAATGCATCATCCACCATTGAAGCAAGTGGGGACCACCAGCACGTCGTGGGATGGATACCCATCAGATCACCCTGCAAAGGGTCCATAGCAGAGTGCTTGGCCAGTGATGGAGGGGAGGAGTTTGAGTTCGACTCAGAGATCAGCAGGCGCATTTTAGCAACCAGTAACTACATCAGCTATGGTGCTCTGCAAAGGAACACTGTGCCCTGTTCTAGGCGTGGAGCCTCCTACTACAATTGCCAGCCCGGAGCACAGGCCAATCCCTATAACCGTGGCTGCAGTACCATTACAAGGTGCAGGAGTTAATTTTAATTTTATATATATATAATATTTTTTTTGTTTATGTTTTACCCATTCTATTTTAAAGATTTCTGAAAGAGAATAATTGATGGTGATTAATCTCTGTGTTATTGATGAAAATATTGTTTCCATAATTATATTTGAATTTCTTTGTAAAAGATTATTGTTATTATTATTTTAATTTTTTGCAATGGGTATTTTCTTTTAATATTTTACAGCAATTAGTTTAATTTAAGAAAGATCTGAGTACTACATGGGTAGACTTTGATTATTTTTATTTTATTTGATGAAAATAAAGGGATTGGGTGTAAGATTCTTTGCTTAAATACATTACCCTAATTGTGAATTGTAATTATAGTGATTTATTGTCTACTATAAGAAAGGAATATTTTAATTATGTATGTTTTCTTTAGGGGTTAATTATAGTGATTTATTAAATATTTTAATAAGTCTATTAGACTTATTAATGTCTATTAGACAAATGTTATAATATATTATTAGATCTTTCTGTTCAATTTTGCCATTAATCAATTTTATAAGGATAGTAAAAAGATAAAAATATATTTATCCTTGATTTTTAATTAATTACATTCTATTTTTATTTTAAATTTTTTTTAAGATTAAAAAATTTATTTTCATATTTTTGATAAATTTTAAAATAAAAAATAAAAAAAATATTTAAAAAAAAATTTATTTTTTATTTGTTATTTTTTATTTTAAAAAATAATTTAAGAAGAATTAAATTATTTCTTCTTAAATTTTTTAAATATAAATAAAAAATTTATTTTCATATTTTTGACAAATTTAAAAATAAAAATTAAAAAATATTTTTATTTTTTATTTTTTAAAAAATAAAATAAAAATATTTTTTAATTTTAAAAAATATTTTTATTTTCAAATTTATCAAAAGTATGAAAATATATTTTTTAATTCTAAAAAAAAAATTAAAGTAAAAATAGAATATAATTAATTAAAATTAAATAGTAAGAATATTTTTATTTTTTTACTATCCTTATAAGGTTGATTAATAATTGACTAACGATAAAATTAGACGGAAGTGTCTAGTAATATATTATGATATTCGTCAGGAGGAAATTAATATATTTTTAAAAAATTAATATATTAAATCATTTTAAAAAAAAATTTGTAATTAACCATTTCTTTAGTAAACAAAAGCAGATTAGAACACCACCCAAGGCCGCTTAGATTTTTTTTTGGGAGGTTTCAAATTCTAAGTTTTTTCCTTAGTAGTTAAAAGTGCAATTAATTTTATAATTTTTTTTTTTTAATACTAATTATTAATATCACAATTTTTTTAATAATGCAAATCCTTAATAAAAAAAAATCATGAGGTAAAAAAAAAGAAAGAGTAACAAGAAAGCAAGGTAGAGGAAGAAAAAACAGTGCAAATTATTTGATTTGTAGTGTGTAATTCAAATAAATTTGAGCCCTTTTTTTTTATTGAGGAAGAGGATGAAATTAAAGACCTTCACGTGAAACTGTATGATTGAATAATTCAAAGCAATAACAAAAACATTAATTTCCCATTTCTTTTTAATTTCTTTAGGTGACATGTTGGGTTGTTAATGATGGGTTCATTTTCATCTTACCCTAAATCAAAAGCCAAAACCAATGGTCCTCTTCTTCCTCTAATACCAAATTTATGCAAAGGGGCCCTCTCGAGATCTGCCTTTTGCTTTATTTGATACATCTTTTCTTCTTTTGTTAGTTTACTTTCAATTCTTTCAAAACTTTTAACGTTGTCCCACATCACACACATACAAGGCCAACCAATTCAATGGAAGACACTCTTAAGGGGCCCCAACAAATAAATAAATAATTTTAAAACAGTGCAAGGTACAGATTGGTTTCCATGAGATATGAAATCTATTTTACCTGTAAATTGGCAATGGACCCAATCAGATTCAGTGGAAATTCAAGAAATTTCTTTTTTTGTTTTTGGACTGGCATGGCCCATATGACTTAATGAGACTCTACATGACACTGGCCCATTTCACTATTTGGGATGTACCTTGCAATTTCAATAGAAAATTCAAAATTGTGGTTTTCTTCTGACAAACTTTTGACTGGTTGCTAAAAAGATCGATTGACATTTTAAATACCCAAATGGCCACGAGATTCCAATATCTTATTGTTTTTCTGTTTAATTTTCTAGAGATATATTTTGGGGGTATTTGGCAATTTCTTATCACCAATTGCCAATCACTTATTAGTCATTGATCATTATCAGTGTATCAAACTTTAAATCAAGAAAGACATAAAACACAGTACGAAGAGATCTCGCTTTGCATTAATAAAAATTGGTAAATGTGACCCTTGCAATAATGAAGAATGCTAAATTAATTTACATATTTTTTGAAATTAAAAAATTCAATCGAAATCAGACTTGTGTTAAAATTAAAAAATTTATCTAGATCCAACTCTGCAGATAAAATTGCCATTTCTATATAAGAGTTCTTTTTATTTGTAATTGTGAATAGGGGTATAAGTCAAATCAATTGAATCGATTAAATTGAATCAAATTGATTAAATCAAATCAAAATAAATAATTTTATAATTTATTTGATTTAAAAAATTAAAATGAATTGAAAGTTGGATTTAATTTATAATTTGGGTATTTTTTTTTCAATTTTAAATCGAATGAAATTGAAGTTATATATATATATATATATATATATATATATATATATATATATATATATATATATATAAAAAATAAAAAAAAAAAAATATATTTTTGTTTTTTATAAACACAAAAAAATATTTTTAATATAAT
>CANXYC012758079.1:0-54559 GCA_948193065.1 Aleurites moluccanus
TAACAAGGCTAATGAGATATCTTAAGGGTACTCTAAATTATGCTCTATGCTATAATGGTCATCCTCCTATCTTAGAAGATTTTTCTGATGCATCATGGTGCTCAGAATTTGGAAACAGTAAATCTACTAGTGGTTATGTTTGTACACTGGGTGTAGTAGCTGTGGCATGGAAATTCAAAAGACAGACTTATATTACTTTGTCGTCTATGGAATTAGAACTATCAGCTCTAGCTTTGGCAGGAGGAGAAGCAGAATAGATAAGAGATCTGATCCTGGATATTCCATAACTTGTCTAAAGATTAATTCTTTAAATTTATTCTGTGATAATCAAGCTATAGTTTCAGTAGTGAAAAACTCACTCTTTAATGGTAAGAGGAGGCATATTAGGCTGAAACATGCAACATTGAATTATCTAATAGAATAAGGTATTATCACTTTAGTTGATGTGCGATCGAAGAATAATATTACAGATGCACTCACAAAAGGTTTGAACAAAGATCGAATATTCAAAATTATGGGGGAAATGGGGTTAATAGCTATATGAGACAAGCATTAACCTATATCTATGTTAGTTTGAATTTTCGAATCTCCCTTTGGTGATTAAGATAAGCACTTGATAATGTTTTGATGCTTACAGTTGTCAATATATCATTCCACATTTGATGATATATCCTTTTGGGCAAATTGTTTCATTTCACATTTGATGAGATAATTTATCTCCATTTGGATGTTCTATCCTGAGCGGTTGTATTCCATACTTGATGATACAGCTTAACTAGATTTGAACTTGACAGCTGTAACATTCCACATAAAAACATGAAATGATTTTTTTGAAAAAGAAACTGTTTAGGTCTTGTTCTTATAAAGAAACTTGACATTGATGCTTATTGGTTTTGACATTGATGCATACTATTATTGACATTAATGTATTGTTGGTATTGATGTTTAATTGACATTAATTTATTTTCAGTCATTGTAGTATTGTGCTGAGTTCTTTTGGATGAATTAGATACTTTAAAGAGTTATATAAATGATTGAATTCATATGAAATTCATATTTGGTAACTTATAGGAAATGACGAAAATAAGGGAGCAGAGCTGAACTGGACTTCTGATGAGGATGATCTACTTGATGAATAATTCCTCTATAGCTCTGGAATATGGGGGACTATTATATTTTCTTTCAGTTGAATAAATAGTTCACTTATAAGTGAAAATGTCCATTTTGATTGAGTTTAGTTAAATTCTAAAACTCTATGTTGGTATACTTATTATTCAAATATATTTAATTTATTTGCATCAATTTAGTTTATTTCTAAAATTGATAGTATGCTTAAAAAATTTATATTTTGAGTAATGAATCTTTTTGTGATATAATGATTCAATATTTTGTTTAAACATTATATTATCTATCTATTGAAAAATGCAGAGGAGATTGTTGGGTATATTAAATAATCCTAATATATGTTCTAATAAATAATAAACTTTTATAGTGGGTCTAATGGGCAAGAGCCCATTAACTGATTTAATCCTAATGTAAACATATATATATGCTAGGTATTCCAAATTAAATACCTAAGTGTAATATTTCAAGCAATCGCATATTACTTAACCTAAAATCCTAACATAATTCACATAGTTTACACATTAAGAAGAATTTCTGTTATAAATTCAGGCCTAAATAGTTTATATAATTGGGTTGGGGCCTAGCCGTTGTTATTTTTATGTAATGGGTTTGTAACAAACAACAAATGATTCCCTTCGCTATTAAATTTTTAGGCTTGGCCTAGCCGTTGTTATTTATTTATCGCCGTGATATTTTTCCAATGTGGGACAAAATCCCTTCGTAAATTCCAACAGTTATTGTTCAAACCACCTTTCCCATGTAATTTGATTTTGCCCTAATCTCTATCTTCGTTCTTCGTATGATTAGTCTCTAGATCGAGAACGTAGAGTCTCTGTATAGGCATCATCTTTTTCTTCGCTTATAAATATTGAACGATTTGTTTGCAATATTTCCATATTTTAGAGAAGACCCAATTTCCACCAATATCAAATCCTTTTTTTTTTTTTTTTTTTTTTTTTTTTTTTTTTTTTTTTTTTTAAGAAAGGAAGAAAATTAGTTGGCTGAAAAAGGGTTAGGACTAGAAGGAGAAAGACCCCCGAACTCGATCAATCATCTTTTCCTCTTCACCCCCTTAGATCAACAGTATAACGTTCATAAGAACAGTAAAAGCACTTTGACCTTTAATTTTAATCTATTTATATAGATAGTATTTTGTATAATTAATAAAAAAAATTAATAGTTTTAATAAAAAGGGTTGAGGGGGCTGCTGTGTTTTTTTACACAGCAGCCCTTAATGTGGTCAATTTTTGCTACTTAAAAAAATTTAAAAAAATTATATTTTAATAGTGTTTGATGTAATGAATCTATTGATATATTTTTCATTCTAAACAAAAATCATTTGGAGGGCTAAAAGTGAATTAAAAATTTTATATATTATATTTAACGGTTTAGATTTAACGCATTTCTAATACATTTTTAGCCGTCCAAATGATTTTTATTTAAAATGAAAAATATATCAATAGATTCATTACATCAAACACTATCAAAATATAATTTTTTTAAATTTTTTTTAAATTTTTTAAATAGTAAAAATTGGCCACATGAGGGGCTGCTGTGTAAAAAAATACAGCAACCCCCTCAACCCATTAAAAAACCCTTAAACTCGATTAATCAGATTAGTTAGACTTTAATGAATCTTATGTACAATAAATAACTTCATTAAACTAATTAAGCTATTTGAGTAACATTAATTAAGATGATGAGATTGCTGGTAATCAATCAAATTATTTATCAGCCAATCATGTTGAAAATTCAAAACCCAAACCTTCCATCACATATATAGTTCACACTTCACACTAAACAACACATAATTAACAACTGTTCAAATTGCTAGCCAAATCTTTCATTTTTCATCATCAATTAAAAAAATGAAAAAGAAAAAAGAAAAGCACTGTATCTACTCACTTTTCTATAGATAATTAACCTATCAACTAATAAAGAAATGATAATCAATGTAGTATAGCTAAAGCTAAATGATAAAATGCAATTAACAGAATAATCATGATTAAGCTGCTGCTATTACTTGAAAATGGAGAGGCAATGTTTTTAGAAGGAGCAGGAGCCGGGGTTACTGGAAGTTGTTGGACTAAAATGTCAACTTTCATTCCATTCCAGCAATACCCACCACTGCTTAAGAAGTAATATGGCCTTGCCTCTTTCAGTTCGACCACATCCCGGCCACCACGAGTATGGTTCTTTATGAAGTCTCGGTCATTGCAGCTTTTATAGCTTGTTTCATTTACTTCTAACACATTGAAGTAGTGCTTATCAAACACAAAATCTACAGCAACAGAAAAAAAAATTTGAAGGAACAACAACAGATGTTAGTATATGTATGAATCTTAGTAAAATAGTATAAATCAAATATTAACTGTATAAAGTTTAGAATCTCTATTAATTTTTTTTTAATATCACTGGGACAACATCATTCATTCCGAAGCTCAAAACCTGTTTAAGGGCGCAGGAACCTGATTTGGTTAAGAGATTTTGTCTCTAGAACCAGAACAATCTACTTGAAAGCCCCCCTTCTATGTTGGTAGGACTTGAAAAATCATAATTATATAAATTCTAATAAGACTTGATAGATTAATAACATAATAATAATGTTTTGATAATTTTTATTAGTTAGAGATCAATTTAAACAAAATATTAAACTTGATTAATTGGGTGAGATTAAACTTGCGAAAAAAATAAAAATTTTAATCAACTCAATCTTGTTCTAACCTATTAATAATGCCTTTTTAATTTCATTTCAATTATTTATGCAACATATATACTAATTAAAAGTTGAACTGTCAAACAAAAAGTTAATGAATGCTGCCATAGGCCCACATACTGCAATTAAAGAAGGAAAAATTACACATATTTTTTTATTTTATTTTATTTTTACTATTTTTTTATTTTTATTTTTATAATTTAATATATATTTGATATATATCGTATTTTTAAAAAATATTTTTAAATATGTAATATTTGTGAAAAAAATATTTTTATAATAAAAAAAATGAAATTTTTTCTTATTTTTCAATATTTTTATAAAAATCCCATTAAATAAAATAATTGCAAATCGAACTGATCGAATCTTTAAAAAATTTAATATTTTTTAAAATTAGATTGGTTGATAGTTGGAGAATTGTAAGATTATATACTAATTTTGGATGAAAATATGAAATTAGATAAGATAATTAAGATGCAAAAATTTGTGGAATATCAAATATTTGGTAAAAAAAAAAATAGAATATCATTAATAATTAGCATAAAAGGTAGTTGGATAGGTGAGATTCCTATGTATTCAAAATTCTTCCAAAACTGATAAGGAAATTATTAGTGGCATGTCAGAATTGGCAAAAAGAGCGAGTTACATTTGGGTCGTGTTTGGCATACCAAATGCAGCTTCTTTTACCTTTTTCTTTTCAAACTATGTATATATAACAAAACTGTAACGCTCAAATATATTGGTTCAAATATACTATCACAGAAATTCCAATTTTGTAAACACCCAATTCCAGTTCCAAAATCAGTACTAAATCAATCAATTTGGAAGGGAAAAAAAATGAGAAGAAAATGATTTATTAGTGATTCAGCCAAACAAACCCTCCACTTGCAATGTGATTATAATCCATTAAAGAAGGGATTCACACAAAGAAAAGTATCATATGTAAATATAGAGAAATTAAAGAAAGGATCATATATAAAAGAGAGAGATAAATACATACAGAGCCAATCACCCACATAGAAATGCTCATGATATTGACTTAACCATTCAGTGTAGTTATAATTCGGAATCCATCCTGTTGCTCCTATTTTGTGTAGCTTACTTTCTGCACTCTTCGCTATCATCATTACTATCATCGCTATCACTAACCCTGCAATTTTTCTTCTCCCAAAACCCTCCATCTCTCTCTCTCTCTCAATCTAAAAAAAATTGAATTTATAAGTATTTATCTTATAGAAAGGCCAACTCCTAACAAAGGAGGCTTCTATATGAATATATAGTAATTCTTTACATGAGATTGGTCATATTTTTTGCTTTAATAGTCAAGTATTTTTGGAAGGTTGAGTTGTCATTTCAGTAAACTTTGGCAGTAACATGCTATGTGGTTATGCTTGTAGCTTTCTTTAGTGTTTCTTTTGACCTATCGATGAATGTGTAAACTGTAAAGCGATGTATATGAAACCTAAACTTTAATTGGACTAGGCTCTCTCATTGCATTCTAACTTAAGATCTCAAAATTTTATAAATAAATTTGATTTTATTAAATTAAAATTCATCTATAATTAATAATTTTAATTCCAACTAGAAAATAATGCATATATAATCTTATTCATAACTCAGTATACGAATGTATTAAAAGTAACGCATATCTAATAAGATATATTTTAATTTTTTTTATTAATTTATCTTTAATTGAAATTTAAATTCAAAATAATACAGTTTTAAAAATAATATATTAGATTCTATTGTTGTAACAGAAAGGAAGAAAAAAAAAATAGAAACAGAAATCAAGGAAAATCAATATATAGAGTGTTACACGTGAGCAGCGTTCAAGGATAATAGAAGAAGTTAAAAGCTTTTTGGTTGTAAATTGTAATATATGAGGTGGCAGAAACCCATTGGATGTTCGGTGACTGAATTGATGACGACAGTTAAAGAATAGTTCAAACAGTTAGGTACTTTGTTAGTAGGAAGAATAGATATCATTCGTCATTCTGTTTGGCTTCCAAGAAAATAAGTTGTTCTGCTTAAAATTCCAATCTCTTTTCATGTAAGAGTAGCAATGCAGAAAGAGGTTTTCTTGTTATTAAAAGTATAATTTATCAATAAAATTAATTATTTAGAAAGATTTTATTATAATTTGTTGCCATATATAATACACACATTTGACTCCTATATGTATATATAGATTTGAGATTTCATTATGATTTCTTGCCATATCATAAAAATAAAAATAATATTTAGGATTATTAATTTTAAATAGAATTCAAAATTGATAACAACATAAAAGTTTGAGAGTTAATTTTTACATACAGTGATTTCTTTTAAAAGTATGCAAATACATAATTTTCCTAATATCAATATATATTTAATTATAAATCTCAAGGGTTAGTTGATAACTCAATTTACTTATTTTTAACATGATATTGAGAAAAAAAAAAAACAAAAACATGGTATTGAGGATTAATCCTCTTTTACATGGATTTAATACGATAAATGAAATATTATTTTAAATTTATATAAATGAAATTTTTTTATTGTTTATAAATTTATTATCTAGAGAGATAATTTTAATACAATAAATGAAATATTACTTTAAATTTAAATAAATAAACATTTTTACTCATTATTAGTATTTGTACAGAGAAATGGTTTTAAGATAGTTAATGAAATATTACTTTAAAATTAAATAAATAAAGATTTTTCATCGTTTATTAATATTTGACTAGGGAAATGATTTTAGTATAGTAAATAAAATATTATTTTAAATTTAAATAAATGAAGTTTTTTCCTCGTTTATTAATATTTTGTTCAGTGAGATGGATTTAGTACTGTAAAAGAAATATTGCTTTCAATTTAATGGATTGTGTGGCATGGATTATATTGGAGAATAAAATGAAATATTGCTTTAAATTTCTTAAACTAGATTTTAGCCTGCGCTTTGTACAGGTTTATTTTATTTTCATATTATTATTTACATAAATATCTTTTATTTGTTATTTACTAAAATAAATGTTATTTATTTATTTATTTATTTTTATTTGTAAATTAAATTTTAAATCACTATTTATTGAAATAAATATTTTATTATCATTACTTTGATGTTGATGTGAGTATATATATACATTCAACTCGTTAAATCGAAAAAATTGAAAACTGAACTAAAAATTAGTATGATAAGTTCCATTTTATTTGTCTTAAAAAAAAATCGGTTAAAAAATAAATGAACTAGTCAAATTGAATTGGTTTTTCTGGTTTTGGGCTTGTCATATATTTTTTAAAATTTTAAATTTTTAATCAAAACGGCATCGTTTTTATAAAAAACGGCTTTATTTTCGGTTAAAAGAAATTAAAAAAATTTCAGTAGTTTCGTTTTAATATTACCCAACGCTAAAATCATAGCCCTATTGCATGTTACTTTATTGCGTAAATAGATATTTGAGCAAGTGATTGTCCATAACTTATTATATATATAATATTTGACTTAATGTGATTGGATTGACACCATAAAAAAAATGACCTTATATAGATTATTGATTTAGTTATAATTATATTATATTTATTTTAATCATATATATAATATATCAATTTTTTCGATTCGATTCCGATCGAATATCTTATTTTCTGTTTTCACCAATTATGAAAACATTATTTCTTTCCATATTCAATATAAATTTATGAATTATATTTAAATATATATAATTATTAGTATATTTATAAAATAAGTTATTATTATTTTTATTAAACTTATCACTATTAATTGGTTTATTGAAATTCTTATTACTTGCACTTCAATATGATTGAAAATCAAATCTAAAATTCTGATAAAACATTCTGCAAATACTCTCATTAGGAGATTATCAAAAAGTTGAAAAGACACATTTCTTTTGTTTTCAATAGTTCTATCACAACCCACAAAAGAATTTAGAAAGGGAAAAGAAATCCATGAGCAATATTAAAAGGATAGAGAGCAATTTAATTATAGGCTTCATCTTCCTAGAGTAGAGAGGGAGAGATATGGAAGAAGAGAAAGGCAAAGTATGTTACAGGAGGTAGTGGATTTGTATTATCATGGTTGATTACGAGGATACTCTTTCCATGCTACTATTAGACCTGACCCTGGTAAATTTTTAAACTCTCTTTTTCAGAGTTTTTGTTTCTTTCAATCATACTAGTATTTCATTTATTCTTCTTTGTTTAAGATACTTGAAGTTTAGATCTAAGACAATTTAAAAAAAATAAAAATTAAATCATACTTGTATTTCATTTATATATATATTTTTAACATTTGGATGATATTATGATTATTAGAACACACAAAAGGGACATTAGCTTCTTGAAAAGTCTACCAAGAGCTTCAAAGAAACTTAAAATCTTTCAAGCAAATCTTAGTAATCCAGAGAGTTATGAAGAGGCCATTAAAGGATGCATTGGAGTATTTAATGCAGCTACTCCTGTAGATTTTGAAAACAAAGAACCTGAAGAAGTGGATATCAGTAGATCATATTGATGGAGCAATTGGCATACTAAAGGCATGCCTAATTTCTAATACTGTGAAGAGAGTGGCATACACTTGCGACAACAGTTGCTTATAGTGGCAAGTTTGAGGACTAAGTTGATGAAATTTTTTGGAGTAATTTGGATTGCATTAAATCTTTTAATTCCCATTTGAAAACTTGCATAGTTTCTAAAACATTAACAGAGAAGAGAGCTCTTGAATATGCACAACAACATGGATTGGACCTTGTCAATTTAATTCCTTCTCTTATTCGTGGTCCCTTTATTTGTCCCAAGTTTGCTGCCTCAGTGCACAGATCGTTGGCTATGATTCTAGTTAAGTTTTAAAATTTTTATATATATATATATATAACTTTCATTACTCATTTTGTTGTATTTTTGACATGAATAACAGAACAATGATTTTAATTCAACGAGGTAAAAAAAAAATTACATGCATTATAATTAATAAAAATTATATTTCATGTAAATTTTAGAAAGCAACCTAATTAAAAAAAATTACATTATTGTTTTTTAAATCAATATTTAATGATTTTTTTTTTCAGTCGGTCGAAATAATAATGCAGAATAACAAGAGTTGACAATTTTGTGATTTAGAATAATCAAATTTGAGATATTTCAAATCTCATATTCTTAAAGAGAATAAGAAAATCAATTAGATTATACTTTATTAGTAAAAAAAACTTACGAATTTAATAATTCATAAGTGTAATATACAAAATTCAAATAATTTATAAGCTTGAAATGAATTTTTCATAAATTATATATATATTAATTAGGAAATTTTATAATAATTTTATTTTTAACAAATAAAAATATTTTTTAAATCACTAGCCTCATAAAAATTATTAAAAGTTTATCTAATGGTGAAAAATAATAATTGTATGGTGTATTCATGTTTTATTAGTATCATAACTCATATCGTGTACTTCATTATTTGAAACAATGTTATAGCCTGAAGTTGGAGCAAATCCATGTACATGACACATCGTTGGACCAGTTTATAAATAATGAGCTTGTTGAGATAAAAATAAATAAATAAAATAAAAACAGCATCCAAAATTTAACTACCAATATCAGTAAATACTATTAGTTGGACTAAAATTCATTAATTTTCAATTATTGATATTAATAATTAGTAATTATAATTATTAAGTGACAATTGGACCTGGATCAGACTAATTATCATTTAAGAGTAAAATATTGAGTTAAAAAAAATATTTTACATTGAAAAAAGAAGAGGTAAATTAGAAGAAGTGAAACAAAAATTGCAGTATATGGTGCGGATTTGCACTTGCAAAGCTTTTTATTTTAGCTAAAACAGCTTCATATATGGGCTTTTGGCAGAAATGGGAAGAAAGGTAAAGAAAAATTATAATTTATTGTAGGGATTATTTGACTATTTATATTAATAAGGGGCTCATGTGAAAAATATACATGTATATTTAAGATTTTCTTACGAGCTTAGGGGTTGGAGACCCTGCATTGTTGCATATGGTACCGCCCCTGGCAATGGCATCAAAGAAATTATTCGATACTGGTTTATGAATTCAAGTATGGGTTAGATGAGACTTTTGATAATGCAATTCAATGTTGCAAGGAAAAGAACTATATTTATTTATATATAAAGAGAAATAAGTCCCTACAATATTAACTTTAACTATGGTTTATTAATATATAATACCCTCGTCCTACTTAATAATAGTATTATTGAACGTGATGGTAGGATTGTGTACAGTTTGAATAAAGTCGGAAATCTGAAATTTTTTAAATAAAATTGAAATTTTGAAAATTTTATTTTTAAATCTCTAGTTTGAAATCAAATAGAGAAAATATCTATATCGAATTATTTTAAAAATTCGGTATGATATGGTATGATATAATTCGGAGATTCAGTTTCAATTCAAATATATTTTGGTTTGGATATTCAGATATTTCAATTCAGTTCGCTTTGAATATTCAAGAATTCAATTCGGATATTCGGGGATTCGGTTCGGATATTCGAGAATTTGAATATAATTTTATAATATATATAAAAAATATTATGAATTTATAATTATATAAATATAAATACATGTATAAGTAATAATATATATACCATATAATATAAATTTTTAATTGTATAAATGAAAAAATATATATACATTATAAATTTCTAACAATATAAATTATTTAATCAGTTCAGAGATTCGAAATAATTCAATTACAGTTCAGTTCAATTTGATTCTTGATACGAACATTAAAATATCCTCAATCCGTCCCATTATATTAATTCAATTTCAGTTCGATTCGATTATATTTATTTTAATCTCAAAAGTTTTCTTCCCCATTATTTTTTCTATTCGAAAATTTAAATTGATTTAGAATCTCTGCTTTCCGTACTCAGCCCTAGATATATGTATGTAAAATCTCAATTTAAACAAAATACCATGTTAAAAAAATTGTAAATATTTTGACTTATAAGAATATTTTCGAGGAGCTCTTTATATACTTCAAACTCTGTTTAATAATTTAATAAAAAGAATCAATACGATAAACATGACTCTAATAATTTTTTTATTTTTTAAATTTAAAATAGAGAGTTAATTTGGCTCTCAATATCTAAAGAACCAATTTCACTCTCTATGTTAAAGCTTAAAATTTTTTATACATATTGTTTAATTTTCTCACCTATTGTTTATGAAAAAAAGTAAAACGAAAAATTTAAATTTAAAAATTCATTGGACTTTAAAAAAAAATTATAATATCTTTTCAAAAAAAAAATTATAACATATTCGTTATAAGTAAAAATTGATAGAAATAGAATTTATTTATGTAAAAGATGCTCTTTAAAATAACCATAGTTGATATTTTTTATTTTATAAAACATCTTTTACATAAATAAAAAATATCTTAATTAATTTTTAAATATGAAGAACGTAATTTTTTAAAAAATTCAATAGACTTTTTAATTAAATATGTGAGATAATTAATAAATATTATAAAAAGTTGTAAAATTAATCAATTAAATTTAAAATAAAGAGTTAAATTCATTTTTTATTTTAATTTTAAATATAAATAATAAAGAACGTGAGATTACCGTTGTATTATATAATTTCTCCATAGTGTGAATACTTGCATTTGGTACCAACTTTGCAAACACATAACAGCTGCAACCCTGCACATGTGCAAGTGTGGTCAAACCAATTACTAATGCACTCTTTAAAATATTCCTATTAGGGGGAATCATAATAAATAAACAAATAATTACAGCACATCCTTCCTTCTCAATTCCGGAATCAGTGGCCAACTTTACATAAAATCTGGTAACCTGCCACATGGTAGAGGGCCCCATGCATCCATGAACTACCATACAAGAAATTAAATAAAAAGCATTGGCACAATTTGCGTATTTGAATTCTCCAACCAAAAAATGAAAGCAATCAATCCTTAGTGTTCAATTTAGTGAAAACACATCACACTTTCTCAAGATTTTCAATTTTCAAATTAACACCATATGCACTACCTTAATCAAGACAGAAGACACCTTATAATTTCAGGTCAACTATCTTTAAAGAAAACAACACCACACCAAGATAAGAAAAGAAAAGAAAAGAAAAAGTAAATGTGAAAGATAACTAGATTTCCCTTCACAAATTTTGGTTAAGGAAATGTCAATTGGTTCCTCATAGTAAAGTCATAGGAAAAGATTAATCTTTACTACTACCAGAACTGGACAAATGCATCCCATAAAGCACCAATGGCAAGAACAGCTGGTAGAACATATTGGCCTCTGAGAATGATATATGGAGCGTCGCTCTTCTCATTTAAGGGGGCAGCTGTGGGAGGAGGAGGTGGGTTTTCGACATGAACAGCTAGCTTCATTCCACCAAAACAGAACCCTTTTCCACTAATGAAATAGTAATTGCGAGTAACATTTAGGGGAACCACATCCCTTCCGGCTCCCCTAGTCCAATTATGAAGAGGATGATCAGAGTTGCATGACTCGTAATCTGTCTTGTTCACCTCTAGTACATTCATCTGGTTCCTATCATACACAAAAACTGGGGAAAAACTGAAATGAGCACCAATTTTCAAGAAATTAAAAAGCCTGATTTTGATAGTGTGCTTGTGATGTTGCAAGGTATTGATACAAAAGTTAAAGCATTCAAGGACAAAAGAATTTCAAGGTCCTATGTGATGAAACTAGATTGGTAAATTGGATGACTGGCACAGGAAAACAAGGGCATTTGAAAAGTAAATTCATGTCTTCTTAGTCATGACAGTTTATCGGCGCTTGGCACATTTTACAAGTCACCATTATTGCTAGTAGTATAATGATAGGTCCAGTGAATGTTTCATGTCAGTGCAGATAAAAGAATTAGTATCACCAACATCTAAACATGGTTGAGCTAGCTTACAGAAATCCAAGATTTATTTACAATTTGTATGATGCTTAGACTTCCTATATTCCGATACATCTATCCCATCTCGAAAAATAGCACAATTGTCGGGGAAATGTTTTCACTTCTCTGCCCATGTGCAAAGAATGTAGAAGTAAATGTTCGGCTCTAAATTGGGGTTGTTGACCATAGTGCCTTGACTATTGACAATGTTGAAGTTTTGATTTAAAATGAACCAAAGCATGTTCTCAAGAAAATTCAAGCGAAACTTAAAGGAGTTTTGTGAGTCATAAATTTGGCCAAGCCTAAACTAAATTCTTTTGGTAAGCTATGTTTAGGTTGATGCCTGAGGGTCTGAAAAATTAAAGAAAAAATCTAGTTAAAGCCAGTGTAAGACTGAACTTCTCACGAAATTTTTATCTACATCCTCTGTTGTGTAACCTTACACTCCATTTATGAGAGACCTACTCAAAAAAATAACTTGCCGGTAACACATAATTGTTAGAGAAGGGTACCGTGTGTAGGGGGTGCTAGTAAATAATTCCTTGAAGCTTTGCTTTAAATTCACCTTGGCCTTCAAAGCATGACTTTAGTGATGTTTAATATCATATAGTGTAGGATAAAAGATGTGTAATTTAGGCATTAATAATTTTAGTGTTATTATTCTCTGTAGCTGGAAGCCTAAACATTGATAGTTCAACTAGCCAACAATCCAAATCATTCACCTAAAAGACCTTAATGCAAAATAGTAAAGTAAAGAAATTGGACAATTGACAATTCATTGCATTAAACTTGGCTAGCATACTCAACCATTTTGATTTAAAAGGAAAGACATTTAACAAAATCACCAAAAGGTAACTAATAAACAGCTCAAAGAGTAAAGATAAGCAATTTTTAACTGTCACATAGAAAATTCATGAAAGTTCAAGAAATAACAGAAAGTAGTCCTTTACTGTAGAAGCAAAAGGCAAAATCCCAGATCTGAATTATGCAAGATAATTAGTTATCAAGCAATTGAATATATATTAGTTAATCCATGGGCATTATACAAACATTTTTAATCCTGGCTATTAGTAATGTAATCTTATCCATCAAGTTCTGCACTCTTTCAGCAAACCACAAAATTCTCCTCTACTAAGCTTCCTGTACTGGTCTTTTTCATTTTCAAATTTAGCTTCAATATCTTCTATTATTTACCTTGCATTTTCTCAGCAACCAAACTTTGCTTACTTCAGCGAAACTTACATAAGAAACCAAAGATCTGCAAAACTATTTTAAACGAACTTCTACAAGCAGGAACTTGTCAATGCAATTCAAACTAGCAGCTTAGACAAACGAAAAAATACACGAGGAAAAGCTCATGACTTTCTAGCTATCGGCTGAATCCAAACACAACCCAGTTGCAGATCTAATCCATTTAGCTTCAAGACCAATACAAATGAGATAAAAAAAAAATCCTACCCTTCATCATAAACAGAGCAAGCAAGAACAAAGCAAGTACAGATCTGAAGCTAAGAAGTAAGAAAAAAGAACTTACAAAGCCAATCCCCATTAATGAAATGCTTGTCTTTAGCCCAAATAGTGTAGTTTACATTAGTAGTCCAACCCATATTCGATCCTACAGTCCATCTAGTTGCAGACACTTCTGGTACTATAACAACCATTAGCACCACAGCCACCGCCACCATCATCAAAGGAGAGCCAAACCCAAATCTCCTCACTCCTTCCATCTCTTCTCTCTCTCTCTCTCTCTCTCTTTTTTTAGCACACTCCAAGAAGACGTTAAGGTTTTTGGGTTTTCTTTAAGGTGGTTGGTTTATTTATTATTATATACAGCTGCAGCTTTTCAAGAAAAAGTTTATTGTTTAGCTTCTAGGCTTCTAGCCTTCGGTTAAAGGAATAATTATCTATCAACCATTGACCTTTTGTTTAGTGCACTAATTTTGTATAAAAAATAAGAAAAATTGAACAAGAGAAAAAAAAAAAAAAATTATTTTTTTTATATTATTTTGATTTCCTATTTATATAAAAAAGAAAATAAAGAAAATTTTGTATTTCTAACAAAAAGAAGTAACAAAAGTAAAGAAATAATATTTTATAATTTTTATTTCCCATCACCTTTAAACTTATAATTTTTCAATAAAAATAATTTTTTTTATTCAAAAATTTAAATAAAAAAATATAATTTCCGCTATTTTTTTTATTTCCTCTTTCTTTTTAATTAACTAAATAAAAATATTATTTATTTTCTCACCACTTCCATCAAAACAAACGTAGTCGGAAGTGCATTAAGGGTCCAGACCTTGGGTTGGGACAAGCTGTCACTATATTTGCCTTTTAGGCCATTTGTCTCTTGCGCTCATACAGTGATATTCTCTGTTTCCATTTCTTGCTCTCTTTTTTTTCACTATTTTTTAATTTTTTTAATTTTGCTTTTCAACCATTTGTAGTTCTAGAAAAAAAAAATTAATACTTTTCAAGTAATCATTTCATTTTTAAATTTAATTCTTATTAATTGGCTCTGAAAATAAAATAATAACCAATAATATTTTATTTTAATATTTGTATGACAATATAAATTTATGCTCAAATTAAAAGAGATCCCAAAAAAATAATTTTTTTTATTATTTATTTTTTTTATTTATAAAATTTAAATTTGAAAAAAAATGAGATGATGATCATCTTTTTGAACTGAGAAAATTATTATTATTAACGTTATTATCATCAGCCTCATTCATCTTGAGATAGATGATATTATTGTGTTCTCTTGTAAAAAAAAAAAAAAAAAAAAAATTACAATTGAAATATTTCTATTCTCTGGAACAATTTTTTGGATTAAAAGAAAGTCACCAAAGTAGGAAATTTAACTTGAATTATTAGTTAATAAGGTTTAGCCTAATTCCTGTCTTAAATTGGGGGCCCGAAAGAAAGAAGCCTACAATAATAATCTACACTTTCCATTGCATGCTTCGATAATGATTAAACTCTTGGCATCATCATAATGGAGCCCAAATTATGTCTATTTCACTCCCCCCCAAAAAAAATTTTGAACATCAAATTTTAAAATGAAATCATTCATTTTATAATTATATTTATTTCATAGAACCCTCTCCATCATTGGGATTTGTGGACCCCAAAAATCAATTTTTGTTGTTTGGCTCTTACATGTAACCCAACCAATCAAATGCCTTAGTTGAGCATGATTGTTTTGTGACCAAAACACTATTATATTTGATAGTTCATCACCTGTCCTACATAATTTTTTTTATACATCATATAATTTATAAAAAAATTTAATTATTAAAATATTTAAAAAATAATAATAATATAACATATAAAAAAATATATAAAATAGGAAATATGATATTAAATAAAATAAAGAATCTAGATTATTGGATAAGAGCTTATTATACCCTTTATAGAAAAAAAAAAAAAGAAGTTTAGATTATAATAAGAACCAAATTTATGGAAAGAAAAAAAAATCTATGATTGTAAAATTCAAAATTAATTTCTAAAATAAACATTATTACCAAAGTTCAAGCGTCTCCAATGGTATTTCTTGCATATATATATATTTTTAGTTGAATAATAGTTTATTTAACTACTGATCTTCAGACTAACAATTAAGTTTAATCCATAGATAATCTTCGCAATATAAAGCACTAATTCGATCACTACGTTACTAACACAATTCTTTTTATCACCAAACTGTTCACCTGCTTATCAGCCTGAGCACCTTACAGAATCACAAATACACAATTGATCTGTTCATGCAAAAGCATGCAAATAATATGAACTTACAGTATTTTATATTTAGAGGAAGAAGGAAGCTCAATTTTATAATCATCAAGTGAATATTATATATATATTTATTTATGTTGTCTACAAACCCAATGATGCAAATGTTATTATATTTATGAACATATGGTATTTCCCACAAAGTTGCATCACATACAATACAGGCTGGATTGCCTGCCTGCCCTATATATCACAATGGTCTGGTGGAGTTCAGAGAATATTTCCAAAATTTACCTAAATTAAAATTAAGATGCTTGACAACATATATGGAGGAGGTTTATGGATGCATGCAAAGCACCACACATCTTTGCTTGAACTGATTAACAGTCCGAAAATTTTTACATAATAATCTTGCATCTCCAACACATTATTCGCACATCTAATTACTAACACATCTAACTACAAACACGAGCATCAACCTGCAGCTACCCAAAAACATGCTCTATATTATCATAAGCAGCCATTCCAAAGTTTAATCCAACCTTCTTAATAGATACTGAACTTGAACTTCCTTTGTCAGTGGCATGATCCAATCTCCATATAAATCAGCAACCAAGCGTGGATCTATTTTGCATACTGGGTCAGGTCCATCTTCCTCACAACTTATTGTCACCTCTTGCCCAAAAGTTAGGGCTTTCATTTCCACTCTCTTTTTTATTGCCTCTTCAACTTCGCTGTATGTCAGCAACTCCATCAATCTATCCCTGTCCTGTAGATTTCAGAATTTCCATCAAGTTGAGCATAGACAACACATGAGTCAGAAATTATGCACATTACCAGCAGGTGTAGGACATACCTGTGCTCTAATGGCAGCTTCAAAGGCATCTGGAGAAGCTCGGAATTTTGCTTCTGCTACAAATTTTCCATAATGATTTCTTTTTGAGAGAGCCTGCAATCACAACAATGCATAAGCATTCATCAACCAAATGTGCATCCACAAAAGGATGGTGATATATGAATTGATGCAAGTGTGCTACTTGAGAGAGTGAGAGAGAGGGGGGAGAGAGAGACAGAGAGAGAGGAATGGTTTTTAATGATTCATCAGTCAGTGCTGATAAAACTGCACCTTAGGCTTATGCAGGCCAATGTGCATCCAACCAAGAAGGTTGGCTTAAAAAAATAAAAATAAAAAGGCAAAAGAGTGGGCTAATCAGAACAGCTCTAACTCAGGAATACTCTCTTGCACTGACATCCACAGCTCCGTACTTTTCTTCTCTTCCTTGGCTCCACTCTCTTTCAAATTTCCTTCTAAGTTTTTATTCTTGTACTTACTCAGCTTCTCTCATTGCATTCTCTTTTCTTTGTAAGCAATTTCCCCGCAATGGGTATTATCATCTGCTAGCAAACATATGCTTCCATGCATAAATAAAATTCTTGGCAATTTGTAAATCTCCTTTTTCTCTTTTCTTCATCTTGTTTTTCCATATGCATCCCCAAGTATCGGCAATAATAATAGAGTCAAAAAGGAGGCCCAAAGTTAAGTCTCAGGTCTTTTTTTTTTTTTTTTTTTCATATTAAAGCTGATCGCATTGCATATCATTAGATTGGAGTTATAAAAATTTAAATAGCCTGTGTAGGATTTAGATATATAGACTTCATGCAATAGCAAAATGCTCAAACATTTAAGCTAATGAGATGCAAATCATAATCATGACTATTTTAGCTTTCTTCCTATGATGTTTTATAAATCTTTCTCAATATAAATCATAAATGAAAGAAATGCAAATTTAAGAAAGAGATGCAAATTTATAAATCATAATGAGCAAATTTGTGAAAAATATGCACCTTCACTTCATTGCACCTAGACTAGAAGAGTCCTTGGTACTTGTGTTGGTATTGTGTTTTAAACAACAGAATCAGCAATTAAATGAACTGCAGCATTACAACACCACAAGTGTGAGCATAGTTTGGAATTTACATACTGACAACATAAATTTCAATTGGATGTGTATATATACCATGCAGAGACAAAAATATAACAACAATCGGCATTTATGTACTTAAATAAAGCATACTAAGCTATATTAGGGACCTACAGTAAAACATGTTACATCGATCTCCAAAAATTGTAGGAAATATGAGTATTGACTTTTAGATGGTGTGCTTTTGCAAGAATTTATAAATTCTTTAATTAATGCAATGGCAGAAGCATAGCTGATGCAGTAACTATTCCTATCCACAGGCAAAGCCTGAGTCCTACTCATGATCTAAGCCAATTGTACAGAAAGACTTATTCAAAAATTCTTCTTTTAGGCATTCTAGGACAGGGAAAAGTTAATTTTTTTAGCTTATATTTTCGTAGGGTTTAAAAGTTTTCTATTTCATTTCTCTACATAAGGATGTAGCCTTTATTGGTATTTTTGGTTTTCGGTCGAAATAAAATATTGTGTGAGAACCAAGGGGTATGCATCAATGGCAGATGGTCGTTAATAATAAACATATAATCAGACCTCTGAAGGAAAAATTATGTTTCGTGAACTTGGAGAATACAGTCTCGTATAAAAAAGATGATGTTAAAACAGGTACATCAGGCTTGTTCTTTAAACAAAGAGCTGAATGAGTATAAGATCAAGACTCATCTTTTTAGTTTTCCTATTTCTTTTTTTCCCCTTCCCATGAGCTGTCATAAACTCCATATTAATGATCCATAAGCAAAGTCTAATCCTACCACAAAAGACAAATGAAAGACAGATGGCATTGCCAACAATGCACACACAGAGATCCAAATTTAATAATATAACCAGCACTTGTAAACTCAAACCTCAAGAATACCAATAGCATTCTGAGCCATCCAGTCTCAGTGTTACACTAACTGCTAATCATTTGCACCATATAAATAATCAATTGCCTATTTGTAATTGCAGATGCTAAGGGTACAGCTCCATCAGAGAAGGTATGTTTCACATTACACTGAAACAGAGAAAACAAAAGCCCTAGCTAAAGATCTACAAGGAGAATTCCTAAATAAGTCTGCTCATATACCATGTGGCTTGAAAAAATTCTCTCTTGGGAAAATGAGAACAAAGCAATAAGGGTTAAGAACCTGTTGCTTCACTTATCTTTGCCTCTATGGGGACATCACTCATGTGATTCCTAACATTCAATAGCAATTGTTATATGGATCAAGGGAAATAACATACCTCTCAGGTTGAATTATGAAAGGATCAGAACGTATCCTCACATCCATTTTTAACAAGTACAAATACATGCAAGGTTAGATTATGACAGAAGAGGAGCTTACCATTCACCATTGCCAAGAGTAGTTAGGTAGTAGAAGAAAAAATCAGTTGAATTCAGAAGTCAAGCTTGTACAACCGAAAAATAACCCTCACTTAGACTGTAGGGAGGAGACTAAACTATAACAATGAACCTATTTTACTAGGAGGAATCTATGATGCATTTGTGGCTATAATTTAAATACAATTTTAATTCAAAAACCTTAACCCTGCTTAAAATAATTGTACAATCTTTTAATATGCATACATGAAAACATAGACACATATATACACACAAACATACACATACAGAGACACAGCCACCAATATATGTACGTACATTTAAATCTATAGAAAATTTTCTCCTCACAGAAAGAACATGCCATGATGCAGCTTGTTTAACTGCCGCTCATGATCTTCTTCCAGAGACAATACATGCAGTACATAAAGAGTCAGCAAGAGTGAGAAAGAGACAGATGGATGGATAGAGCACCAAGGGTGTGAAAATTTGCACTACATTTGTGATTATCACACAATATGAACACAGAAGGTGTTGCATTCATCTGAATTGTTAACAGTGTATACATTAGTTAAACATGATTACCTGCAGACAGATTGTGTCGCAAACAGCAGTTTGTCCTGTATTGCCATCATTTCCATCCTTAACCAATCTTGGAAGAAGATCTCTGAAGTACATGTCCCATACTTTCTTATTTATATTAATTGAATCAGCAATGGGATGTAGCACCTGTTTAATGAGAAAGAAACAAGTTCAAAGAGGAAGTGGAAATCATAGTTAAACATGCACGCACAGATTCTGCTCTTTCACATGTTGGATGGACTATGTTTATGCATCAATAGTCATTTTATTAAAATCAATAAACCAGGACTTTTACAATACCAGCAAATTCTTGTTAAAAGGTCATCTGATTATGGTCATACTATTTCAAAACCAGATTGTAGTAATTGGGAATTCATGTCACAAGCAAATAAAAGCAATTGCCTTCAATACGCTCAAATGATTTGGTAGAAGTTAAGGAAACACACTCCTTGAGTCCTTCATACTGTAGACTTATTAGCATCTGACACAGAACTAGTTTTTTGCGTACTGTTCAATACACTCATATGATTTGGTGGAAGTTAAGAAACACACTCCTCGAGTTCTTCATAATGTAGACTTATAAGTATCTGACACAGAACTAGTCTTCTGCATACTGTCAGTGACGATAACTTGTAGTTCCGTCTAGATGGGAAGTGCTTACCAACATATACCACATAACTAAGAAAATTGTTACATGAATCTTGGTCCATGGACTAACAGAACTAAAACCTTGAGCATATTATACAGCTATTTTTTTTTTTTACTGCAGTTAATTTCCTACCTGTGGATACTGCAAAGGTGGCAATACTGGCTCTGGCAAGTCATCAGGGAAGAAAGGGTGCTCATCAGGGCTCTTGTATCTGCCAATCTAACACGCAGATGCAATTTAAAAAAACCCATGAGACAGCATTATCATGAACTCAAAAGCTCAAGATAACATACCTGAGCATGAAGTTTTTCACTTTCTCTGAGAATGAACTCTACCAAAGAACCATGGAAGCCATCCATGACAAAAGCATCAGTATCATAGGTATCAGAATTGTAACAGTATTGAGATCTCTCCAAAAGGCTAAATATTATGCTATCCTCTTGTCGAATCAGGGAACGTCTTATATGTTCAAGGGTCAAATTCTCACTCTTATCCATCCTTTTCTTCTTTTCCAACCTTCATAAAAAGAAATCCTACTTTCAAAATTTGATTGTCATGACCAGTTAGAAGTGAACATCTCAAACAGCTTCTAAGAATGCAGTTATATTACATATATTTAAGTTATAAAAACAATTTGAGCTTCAGAAATATTTGAAAGCAAACATCAAACTTTGAGAACAATTAAGCATACTTCCATTAAAGAAATATTACAGGAAATATTCTGAACAAGGACAAAAGAGGAACAACATAATATAAGACATTTTCCTAATATATATGCACGAATCAAATGATTTTATAAATTGGGGTACTAATTATACATTTTGAAATACATGCAATGGAAAGGAAAAATCTTAAATTACCACACTTCCTTGTGAGATTGAGTTATTGTAATAAAATAAAATAAGCAGAGTAAATTCAGAAGTGCATGTTGAAATTCTGCCAATTCTGTGAACATGTTTCATCAAGAAAATATATTTAAAAAAAAAAAAGATTCATCATATAACATAATAAACAAAAGAATAATTATTGACAATTGAAATTTCGAAAAGCAAACTTTCAAAATATGAACTATAAATCATGAAACAAGCAAGAAAAGCAATTTCCACATACAAAAACAATACCAAATTGTCAAATTGCACAACAAAAAATTGTCCAGCAAGAAATTCAAAATCAAATTGCGAGAAGATCGCAGCACAACTCTAAGAATAAAAGGAGATTAAAAAAAATTGAAACCCATAAATAATTAGAAGCTTAATTATAAGAATTTTAACAATTCAAGCAAAAGAATCGCTATTATTCCCATACCCAATAGAAGAGGCAGTTGCTCGAATCGATAAAATGCATGTATTTGCCAAGCTTGAAAAGAGGGGCTTTAATGTAGAAGGATTTAGCCTAGTTTTGGGAACAAAGGAGCAACTTGCCCTCGGAAAGTTGGATTCATGAGGAGCCGTTAATGCAGGAGAAGCTTTCAATAGCTTCGCCTCCATTGCTTAAAGGGTAAGGAACAAACTAAACTTCAGACACAAAAATGAGATAGAACAAAAGAAAATCCCAAAGACAAAAGCAAAGAGAAAGAAGAAGGAAAGTTCGCGGTTCGGTTGGTGGGTTCCGTTTTGGGTATGGGACAAATAGAGAGAGCTGAGAGAAGTGGACGCGAGAATGTTTGAAATAGTGCAAGTGGTTGATTCCACATCTAATGCCTGATTTCTTATTTTCCCTTTACCTTACTTTATATTTATGTTTATAATAATAAGATACTACTTTATGAAATTTTTAATAAATTTGATGGGTAGATCTAAATTAATGTGAGGGGGAGAATATAATATTTAGACGTTTTACCAGTATAATAAGCCGTCCAAATCTTCATTAGCTTTTGCTACTTATTTTGATATGCAAAAAAAAAGGGTATTTTTGCAGATAATTTCATATATCCTTTTCTTTTGAAGGCCTGTAATGGGCAGGCTTGGTTGCCTATGGTGCAAATGATACATAGCCATGATTAGAAATATGGATTTTTTGGAGATTTGTTTGTGCCCAAATCACTCATTGATAGTTACTCCAAGTGTGGTTTATTGGGTGTTAATTCTGCATTGAAGTTGTTCATGGGGATGGGTGATAGAGATGTTATTTCTTAGAATTCTATGGTTGGTGGTTTGGTGAAAATAGGGGATTTGAGTGGAGCTCGCAAATTATTTGATGAAATGCCTATAAGAGATACTGTTAGTTGGAACACAATATTGGATGCGTATTCAAAGGCAGGAAAGATGAATAAAGCATTCGAATTGTTTGAGTAAATGCCAGAGAGGAATGTTGTCTCGTGATCAACTATGGTTTCAGGATATTGTAAAGTAGGAGATTTGGAGATGGCTAAGATGTCGATGGAGACCGATAAGAATTGTATTTTTTTATATTTATATTTTTTTATTTTTAGTATTTTTTTTTTTTTTTTTTTGGTAGGATACTTATTTTTAGATATTATTTAAAATATTATATTTATTTTCCTATTTAAGTTAGTTTTGATTTATTTTTCTTATTTATATAAATATAGTGATTTATTTCCTTTTCAAAATCAATTATCATATTAAACTATTAGGATTTCAGAAGTTATTTTCTATATATAGTTATGTAAATTTTAAGGTTAATAGAGTTTTGATTTGAATTAAAAATAATATTTCTATTTGAAAGTTATTTTTTTCAATTTTCGGTATTTTTTTGAATTAATGAATTTTGATAAATGAATCAACAGACTCTTATAAGATTTTCGCTACGTCAGTTGATATCAGAGTTTGCGCTTATTCCTTGATAATTATGTCACCAATAAGAGGATGTCAGACTATACCTGTAGAGGAGGTTTATTACCGTGACACAACAATTAAGATGGTTCAACATATCACAAACCATATGAAGGAATGTATGACACAAATAATGAATCAGTTAACTCAATGGGTGAATGGACTTTTGAGAGATTAAATATTTAATTTTAATGTCTCAGAAATAATATTAATTGTCAATTGATATTTACTTACAGTATTTGATTATTATATCTATTAAAATAGTTCCATCATCTATAGAAAATTATAATAATACCGGGAAATCGCAGCAAATCATAATACAAATTCATAAGAGATAAAAATATTATTGTGAAAATCCATTCATAAATATTTTTTCTACTGTTTCTAATTATTTTTTCCTTAAAAAATTTTAATTGAAAGTTATATTAAAAATTATTGGACTAATTGGATGAGAAATATAATAAATATTGAAAAATTTCATATTTTTATGAGTATTTTCAAATGAGAATAAAAAAAATATATTGACTCAAATTCGAGGACAAATTTTCTATACCCTAAAGAGAATGATAGAGATCAACAAAAGTTGTGTTTTTCTATATTTGTATTTTTAGTATTTTTTATTTTTTTTATTTAATTTTGGTAAGATATTTATTTTTAGGTGCATTTTAAAATATTATATTTATTTCTCTATTTGAATTAGTTTTAATTTATTTTCCTTATTTACGTAAATATGGTGATTTATTTCCTTTTTAGAATCAATTACCATATTAAACTATTAGAATTTCAGAAGTTATTTTCTATATACAGTCATATATATTTTAGGGTTAAGAGAGTTTTGATTTGAATTAAAAATAATATTTCTGTTTGAAAGTTATTTCTTTCAATTTTCGATATTTTTTTTTAAATTATCGAATTTTGATATCTATTAGTCTGTTATTTACTTAGAATCAACATACTCTTAAAATTTCCGTTACCTCATATATTGTTGTACAAAATGCCAGTCAAGAATTTGGTTGCTTGGACCAAAATTATATCTGGCTTTGCTGAAAAAGGGCTGATGAAAGAGGCAGCAAGATTGTATGATCAGATGGTGGCAACTGGATTAAGTCCTGATGATGGGGCGCTCTTATCAGCAAGTTGGCTGCTTATGCAGAGTCTGGTTTGCTTGGATTGGGACTTGGGAAAAAGAGTTTATGCCTCTATTGAGAGAACTGGGTTCAAGTGCAGTGTTAATGTGTCCAACACATTGGTTGATATGTATGCAAAGTGTGGTAGTGTAGACAAAGCATTATGTGTATTTAATGGCATGCCAAGGAGAGATTTAGTCTCTTGGAATTGCTTGCTGCAGGGGCTTGCAGGGCAAGGACATGGTGAAAAAAGCGCTTCAGCTTTTTTCTAGAATGCAACAAGAAGGATTTAACCCTGACGAAGTTACTTTGATTGGTGTTTTGTGTGCTTGTACGCATGCAGGCTTTATTGATGAGGGTCTTCGTTATTTTAATACTATGGAAAGGGTTTATGGGATTGTTCCCCACATTGAGCATTATGGTTGCATGGTTGATCGGGCATCTTTAAGAAGCTTTTAGGCTCTTGAAGGGCATACCGCATACCAATGGAACCAAATGCTGTTATTTGGGGTACCCTTTTGGGGGCGTGCATAGTGCATAACTCCATGGCACTAGCTGAGGAGGTCCTAGAACGTCTTGTTACACTCGAACCATCAGATCCAGGTAACTACTCTATCTTGTCAAGTATTTTTGTTGCTACTGGTTATTGGAATAGCGTTGCCAATATGAGGTTGCAAATGAAGAGCACCGGAGTGCAAAAACCATCAGGGGCTAGTTCTATTGAGCTGGATGATGAGGTCCATGAATTCATTGTATTGGATGAGTCACACCCTAAATCAGATAAGATTTATCAAATGACTGACAAATTGGGCCAGGTCATGAAACAAATTGGTTATGTCCTACAGGTAGATCTATTGAAATTGGGATGTGCTCAGGCGAGTAAGCTGCTATGGCTGTCGGAGGAGTTTCTTGCTTGAAGTTGTGGAAACATTGTTTTGAGTGTTTAAGAGAGCTTCCAGATGAGGAGTCTTGGAACTTGACTATGTACTTTTAAGGCTTTATTCGACAATACATACCGATGAAAGGAATTGATGGTATGGTTTTACAGGTCTACATTTGAGCTGGCAACTGTTAAACTAATTTATCATGGACAACAAATCTTGTTCTGCCTTCAAGTTTCATCTGAGAAATGGATGGATCAAATCTGTGAAGCAGCAGTAGAGTCAATGTGTTTTTACCAAATTCATTGTGATAGTCAGGCCAGTTTATCAAGAGCATATAGTCAATTTCATAATGCAAAGTTTAGACATATTGGATTAAGAAATAACCATGTGAGAGTTTTGATCACAGATAGAGTGATTACTATTGATTTTGTAAAATCAAATCAGAAGTTGGCAGATCCTTTAACAAAAGGATTCTCTAGATATTTGATCTTTAAGACTTCCAAAAGGATGGGACTCAAGCCCATATGATAAAACTCGTTGAAGATGGAACCTCAACTCAACATTTGATAAAAACATTAAGTCTTGAGTTCAATGAGTGAAAGTACATCACAAGACTGATTGCAAGTACTAAATAATCTCTAAAACATCTAAAGATAAATTTAGTACTTGGTACCCATAATGTTAAGGAGAAAGTTGAATCAATTACTCTTAACTTATAATTATTATAATAATCCAAATTTTTATAAACTTTAAAATCTTATTTTTATAAAAAAAAAAAAAAAAGTATATTCATAACGATGTAATTATATATGTAATATGAATGTTTTTGAAAATATTTTATGAAAATAATTAATTAAAAATCTTGATTTATCATAAGTTTTTTTTAAATATTATGCAACGATTCTTATTATTTTTTTTTTAGTTTTAAAATTTTTACTTTAAATTTGTTGGATTTAGTTGTGCCAAAAAGAAGAAAGGATTGGCAAGGTATGCATCATTTAAAAATTAAGATGTGTATAAATAGTATTTTAGTGGAGTGATAAAATAAAATTATTTTAGAAATTAACATTAAGATTTGAATCTTATGATATGAAATACTCCCTTTATATATATATATATATATATATATATATATCCTAACCGCTATAAAATTTTAATTGTTTGTCGTGCCATCGGCTGTAGTCCAAGATTGGGTTTAAATGCTGAAACGCTTGGTTCAAATTTTTGATAAAGAGGAGAGAAAGGAACGTATAATTTGGATTAAATTGGTTAATTACAACTTTTTTTTTTATAGAGTAATTTAGTTTTTATATATGACTAAATAAAAATTATATTAAAAAAATTTAGACTGAAACGCATGAGAGAAAATTTAAATATAAATTTATTATTTAGATTATATATATATTTATTATTAAATTATTTTTATATGTATGAAATTTTTGTTTATTTTATTTAATAATCATTAATTATCATTTTAAAAAAAAATAATTAAATAAATTCAATGCGATTATCTGAAATTATATTAAAAAAATTTTGCCAATTCAATATACAAAATGGATTAATGTTTCTTATATTAAAAATAAAAAATTTAAAACTATTAGACAGAGAAAAAAAAAATATATTATTATTCCATAGATTTGGAGATTATATTCTTTTAAATGTAAAACCCATAAAGCATAATATAATATTCAATAAAAATAACAAATGATAATGTTTATCTAAAATCCACATATCCAAAAGCTAACAAATTCCTCCTTCAACTAACTAATAACAGAATGCCACATGGAATAGAGAGCAGCTTTATGTCTTCATGTAGACTTCTTCATATTAAACTTTTAGAATAGAATTGTTCCATCCACAACCACAAACTTAAGTGCTTCACTCTTTCAAAATTAACTGGCTATAAGCATGACACAACATCCAAAAGCCACAAAAGGGTCCCACTAAGCACAAATAGAAGACCCAAAAATTGGAAAAAGTGTGAAATATAATACTTCACATTCTCTCTTATTGTGACATGTACAAATCATATCCAATGCCCATTCTCTTTAGTCTTTAGACTTCAAATCAGCTTGTGGGATGGGACTTGAAATCAGCTTGTGGTGCATATTAATCCTCAATTTATAGTCTTTAGGCATATATATATTTGGTGCCATTCATTATCCATTTCTTCTATACATTCATTATTTGTTGCATTTGAAAACAAGTAAGAAGAACCTTCAAAGAAGACTATGGAAACTTGCTTTCTTTCCTCCAACTCCTTCACTAAAACCATAGAACTCGTCCCCTTCTTCAAAGCTAGAGTTCTGTCCTACCCTAAGAGAAGTTCCACTCAATTTCAGAGCAGAAGGGTCGGTCTTTCTTCTTCCATAACTTGTAAGCTCATTTTCTTTTTCTTTAATATCTTGTTTTGTGATATAAATATTCAATATTAACTAGTTTGATATTAAGATTCAATGAGTAAAATTGAAATTTTCAAAGAAGAAAGAAAAACCAAACAAAATTGTTATAAATCCTTTTTAAAGATGGATTATGACTTAAATTTTATTTGTTAAAAATAGGTAGCCATTTGTCCCCATCATCATCATCATCATCACCAGCAGGTGATGAAAGCCAATCTTACCTTGAAGCTGATTGGAGGTCATTTAGAGCAAGACTAGTTGCCAATGAACAAGCATTTAGGCACAATGAACCTATCTCAATAGTGGATCCAGATACTGTAGTTGAATTGGATCATCCTTTACAAGTCACAGTTGGAGATAAATGGGTCCATGCAATCCAGGAAATTGAAAAAGGTTGTTTACTAATTGCTACAGAAAAGCTTGATGGGGTCCACATTTTTGAACGAACGGTGATCCTTCTATTATCAGTTGAGCTTGTGGGCCCATATGGGATCATACTAAATCGACCGTCCCTTATGTCCATCAAGGAGATGAGATCAACGGTGATGAATGCTGCGGGGATGTTTTCAGAGAGGCCCTTGTTCTTTGGTGGGCCATTAGAGGATGGGTTATTTTTGGTGGATCCAAAAAGGGGTTTTGATAATGATAAAGCAGCCAAAAGTGGGGTTTTTGAAGAAGTAATGAAGGGATTGTATTATGGTACTAAAGAAAGTGTTGGTTGTGCAACTGAAATGGTTAAAAGAAATGTGGTTGGGATAGGGGATTTTAGGTTCTTTGATGGGTATTGCGGATGGGAGAAAGAGCAATTAAGAGAAGAAATTAATGCTGGTTATTGGACTGTAGCAGCTTGTAGCCCAAGTGTAATTGGGTTTCATAGCATAGGTACTCGCGGGCTCTGGGAGGAGATTACTGGGCTCATGGGCCAAAAAAAGGTTTGGTGAAATTGGGCTTTGATCACAAAATATTGATGGGAAAGATTTGTAAGATTATTTACTATGCCAATGCCATCCCAATTTCTTTTCTTGCAAATTGGCCCCCCAAAAAAGAAGAAAAATCTAATTGTCAATTCAAAATCCAAATGAATGCTAATGTATAATGTGCTTTCCTAGTTAAATCCCATATAGTTTTCAATTTATTTATACAATTGTGTCTCTTTCTTCTGCTTTTGGGTCAAGATACTTTTTTCTATATCAAGCCCTTTGGACAAATTAGCATTGTTTTAATGTATGCAATAATATAAAATAAAATAGAAATATAATAAGGGTTCCATTTTAAATGATTATTTCTATTTTAAATGCAAAATAATTATTCCAAATATCATGGGAAAAAAATTGTATATATTGAAGTTTGGTAAGAGCAACCATATCAACTTTGCTTTAATAGGTAGCATGATATTTATTGAGAATTGATGTGACCAAACTAATCAAATAAGCTAATGAATCAGTAGGCATATATTTGTGATCCATTATGTAATAAATGCCTAATGATTCATTAGCTTAATTGATTAGTTTGGTCACATAAATTCTCAATAAATATCATGCTACCTATTAAAGCAAACTTAATATGGTTTGCTCTTACCAAGCTTCAATATGAGAAATTTTCACTCTCTCTCTCTCTCTCTCTCTCTCTCTCTCTCTCTCTCTCTCTCTCTCTCTCTCTCTCTATATATATATATATATATATTGGCACATTGATTTAGCAACCATTTAGAAATATTTGCAAGTTTCAAATTATTGTAAATTAATCACTGGTGACTTTTGCTCAAAATAATAAAATAATATATTCAAAATAAATTTTAAGTGACTCAACTAGATCTGATTTAAAATTTATAGATTAATTTTAAAATTTACAGATTGATTTAAATTTAGAAATTTTTATAAAAATATCAAAAAAATAAGAAAATTTTTTATTTTTATTATTACAAAAATATTTTTTTCAAAAATACTACATACCTAAAAATATTTTTTAAAAAATATAATATATATCAAATATATATAAAAAATATATCAAATATATATCAAAAATACATATATAAAAAACCATAAAAATGAAAAAAATTAAATATTTACGTAATTTTCCCTTAAATTTAAGGGATTTTTTTAAAAATACTCTAAATAATATTTCATTTTTACTGTTAAATTTTTTTTTTTTCAAAAATACTACATATCTAAAAATATTTTTTAAAAATATGATATATATCAAACATATACTAAATATATACCAAAAATATACCACACATATATTAAATATATATTAAACATATACCAAAAAACAGTAAAAATTAAAAAAAAAAAAAAACAACCATAAAATTAAAAAAAAAAAAATCAAAAACCAGTATATTTATATAATATTTCCTAAATTTTATATAATATTTCCTAAATTTAACTTGAAATATTTCTTTTGAGTCAACTAAAAATAACTAGCCCATAACCTGCCAAAATAGTATCTAAAATTGAAATGACCCGAATCCAAAATAACCCAACACAAATTCATCCGATCCATTTGCCACCCCTACCAAACAATAAATAAAAAGTTCCATAAATAAATTTTTATTGTTAATTTTTTTTTTTTTTTAATTTTGATAAAGATTACTAAGTTAGAAACTGAATCACTGGTGAGATAATTGGGTTAGACCTCCAATCACGATTGGGTTGGATTTGAATTTCGGGTCCACAATCACCATCCTCCCTCGTCAAGTAGAATATTGAAGTTAACAATCGAATATGGCAGCAACCTGGCTTGCCAAATAGTGTTATCAACTGTTGCTCGTGATTCGAGTAAATGAGTCTTAAAATTACACCTTCTTTTTAGTTATAAAATATTCACTTGGAAGCTCAATCTTATTGTGGCTTCTGTAACTTGTGTTTGTTTCAATGATATTTTATGAAAAAAAAAAAAAAGATGTTTAGACCATCAGGAAAAGAGAGGCAATTCTGTAAAATTAGTAATAGCTGTGTAAAAGGCAGTAATAACTGGGCGGTACAAGCAGCATTTTCGTTCTTAATATATGTATGGGTTACAAACTTGGAGCAATTATATATTAGGAATTAACCCTGTTCAAAAGTAGACAAAGGTGCAGACTATTGTCGTTTCCGCCAGTTGTAGATTGCAGTCTGCCAGATACAGCAGAAGAGGGTGTGGTAGAGCCCGCCAGTTATCAGCCTCGTAAGAATCAAATAATTCCACGTTAGTACTATATATATACATTGTACAAGGTAGTGATGATAGGAGTCGTTAGTTCTTTTTTAACAAAATATATATTTGTAGTGTGGCCTTAAAATATGGATTTTATCAAGGTATGTTGGAGTAGAGGTAGAGATAACAATTTAACCCGTCCATCTGATTTTATTATTATAATTAAAAACTTTTCTTTTGTTTTTTTTTTATTTTTTTAAATTTGATACAATAAAAATTCTAATAAAACATAATAGTAAAAAAGCATAATCGTTTTACCACTCTATTTTATCCCCGCTCTACACCGTATTTGAAACAGGGTAAATAGAAAATATTTTAAGCGAGACGGATATAAATAATGTCATATCTACCATATTATCATCTCTAAGTATAAATGATAAATTATGAAATTTCCCGTCTAAAATTAATGTATAATTTGTTTGATTTAAGCATATAATTTAAAAATTATCTAATATGAATTCAAATAATTTAAATTTGTGGTCAATATATTCGATTCGGCTTATAATCCGACTTGATATAAATTAATGAAAATAATTAATTTTATTAAATAATTAATTTTTTTAAAAATAAAATAAATTTTATAATATTTATTATTAAAATTACTTAATACTTATTTACAAGCCTAAACCCATCTAATTTATAAGGCTTTCAAATATATATTTAAAATATAATAATAAATATAAAAATATAACTCAAGATTTCTAATATTAAAAATTTTAATCAATCATCAAATGACTTAAATAATTCTGCTAAATTTATATGTTAATATATATTTATATTTTAAAATATTTTCTATTATTTTTTTAATCATTAAATTTTTTATTTAATTTTAAGTTAATTATAAAATATTTAAATATAAATTTTATCATATATATATATATTAAAAAATATAATGTAAAAATGAGAATAGAATCCAATACCTTTCGATATTTTTAAATTAACTATAGTTCACTTGAAAAAATTTTGTAAGTCAATATATTAAAATATATTTATATTTTAAAATATTTTTTATTAAAATTGTATACTTGATTTCAAGTTAATTGTATTTAAATTTAAACATTTATTAACTTTAGTCTAAATTATATATATATATATATATATTATAGTTTTTTCTTATAATTTTTATTATTTTGTTGTATATTAAATTATTACAAAAACAAATTTTATATGTGTAATTCAAATTAAATTTCATGTATATTTAAAAAAATTAAAAAATTTAATTAATTGTCTTAAAATTTAATTATTATATCATTAATTATTATTTATAGATTTTCTATACGTTGTATAAGTTATATCAATTATATTATTTTATCAAATATATTAATAAAGTTATTTTTATTATAATAATTAGAGATGTTCTTGAATCAAATGTGATTAATAAAATTATGACCTTATTTTTATTTTCTTTTTTTAAGAAATGAGATTATATGTTATTAAGTAAGTTTAAAACATATTATTCTCATTTAATCTATAAATTTTAAAATTATATCACAAGTATTAAATAATAACTAATTAGTTTATAATAATAATAATTGATTATAAGTGTTTATTGATAAATAATAATTAATTAACTATTGATGGCTATTAAGTAATAATTATTAAGTATTAACTTTTTTTAATTAACTTATAATATATATATATATATATTTTGAAATTCTCCAATTTCAAACAACAATATATTTTGAAAATAAATTTAATTTAACCTCAAAATTAGCTTGATTAGTAAGCAAATTTGCTACTTTTCTTATACGGTGATTCGATTCTCGAGCCAATATCCTACAGATAATTCTTGACATTTAAATTCTCCAAAGGTGGAAATTTAGTTTCGATTAACATTAAAATTAGCCGATAATATTTTTGATTGACTGAAAGAAAATTAATTAAATATATAAAATTAATCTATAATATTATTATAATCAATATTGGAAAAAAAAAAAGGCTGCATAAAGTCTTTAAAAACTTAAATATTTAACCGAGAAAAGTGGGTAGATAATTTAATATTAGAAATTTGAGATTGATTGATGCCTTCAAATCTAACATGTCAAGCCGCAATGAAATTAGGTTAGGCGATGAAATGTCACTCAAAATTAACGAAACTTACTTTAAATCACAAGAGGATTTTTTTTTTTTAATGATAGTATAATATTTAAATTTATTATGTCTTGTCAATCTACATTTGAATTGAGAAAAATCTGTAAAGCTATCGTAATATTTATTTTTAAAGGTTAAAGTTTTTAACTTTTCACTGTTCAGTTAAAATTATTTTAAATAAGATGAATTATTAATATTTTTTTAATTCCAAAATATATATTTTTTTTTTATAAAAAAAGAGTATTTTTTTAATAAAAAAATAATATATTTTGAGAAAAATAATTAAAAAATTATAATTAAAATAAACCAAATTACTATAGTAATAATATTCAACTCAACGGTTATAATTGACATATCGATGGAAAATACGTTTCACTTAAAATTAATATCGAGTCGTTTGATTAGTTCGATTATTGAAAACTATATAAAAATTCTTTTTCATATTGAAAAAATAAATAAATTTTCATAAAAAATAATAATTTAAATTTTCATAAATGAAAGACACGTAAATAAAATAAATATAAATATAAATAAATAAAAAATTAGATTTAACATTAAACTTTTATTCAAAAGAAAAATAAATAGGATAAAAAAAATAAGAAAATAAATACAGAAAAAGAGACGGCAGCTAAAATAAAAGTTTACATTATTTACAAAAATAAAAACGTGTTGGTTATTATCTCATTTAATATGAAATAATCAGTTAACTATTATTGTCTTTAATTCAAATGAATTCTACATAGGCATAATAATAAAAAAAATCTAAAATTTTATGTGTTTTTTAATTGTGTCCAAGATTTTTAATTTCATTTTAATTTTTAAATTTAATTACAATTATATTTATGTGAGATAAATTAATTAAAATTGGAATTAAAAATAACATTATATTCATAATTGAAATAGATTAATATTTTCCATTATCATCTCCATCTAGCTACCTTTCATCTCTCTTTCTCCTCCATTTTCTTTAATTTTCATTTATTTCATAAAATTAAGAATTAATCACTATTGCACTAGAATTTTAGGATTAAAAGAGAGCAAATAATTGAATTTATTGAATTGAAAGAAAAAAAAAGAGAAAAAAATAAAAAGAAAAATAATTTTAAAAGTGAAAACTATAATGTAAGAGAAAAATATGTTAGTATCATAATTTTGTTTTAGTTATTATTTTTATTTTTAATTTTGATTAATTTCTTTTTTTACTTTAAAATAATTGTAATTAAAATTATAAATTGATATAAAATTGATAAAAAAAAAAAAAAAAAATTCAACAAAAAAAAAAAAAAAAAATTTTTTAGTGATTAACCCTTCTATAAAATATTTTCGTTACAAATGTGAAAAGGTATAATAATATGAAACAACTTAATTTTTGAAAAAATTAAATATTTTATAAAAACGAGACAAACACTCCACCCTCATTTATATTATCATGAAAATGTACAATCAGTTCAACCATCCTGCAAGCCATGGCCACCTATATAAGAGGGCCATGTAATAATAAAACATTATTGCAAGACCAACTAATATAAGCCTCTTTATATTGACAATGTCTCAAGTCTTATGAAAAAATTAATGGATAGGACCCCATCTCATAAAAAACCCTTATCAATTCACATTTAAATGTTGAGCCCACTAGATTTGGTTCAAAAGATAGGCCATATATGAGATTGAAAAATGAATTTTTACAAAAATATCAAAAAAAAAAAAAAAATCATTTATATTGTTAGAAAAATATTTTTAAAAAATACGACATATATAAAAAATAATATATCAAATATACCAACATATATACTAAAAAAATAAAAAAAATCATAAAAATGAAAAAAAAATATATATATTTGTGTAATTTTTCCATTGAAAAATGAATTTAAATTATATTTGGTGGTAATTATTTCAATGACAATTTTTATACCTTTTTTTTTAATTTTATTATTTATTTTCTTTCTTGGGACATCTTTAATTAGATCATTTTACTCATATTGCAATACTTATAAAAGTAACTTTGTTCATTGTTTCAATTTTTTACTATTTCTTGAAAGTGTTAGAGTTGTATATGAAATCCACTTAAATTTATATATAAACATATTGAAATATCCAAATTTTTAAAGAAAATAAAAGCAATTAAAACTTAATTCTTAACCTTTTATACCATAAATATCAATTCAACTACTAATTATTAAGATTATTAACCTGAAAACCAAAATAATTACATGTATATCATGCATAAAAAATTTTCAAATTTTAATTTTTTTTTGCAATATGAAACACACATTAAAAATAATATCTTATTAGCGCATTTAAATATAATTTATCAATATATATATATATAATTTAATAATTAATATAATTTAAATTTCCAACTTTAATAATAGATGGTGATGGTTATGTTAAATTAACACATTATTGTTATTATTTTTATTTTATCAATTCATGTAAGTTGAGATTTTGTTCAATTTATTATTATTATTATTTTTAGCATTAAAAAGGAAAATCGATTATAAATTTATTTTTTAATAAAATAAACAATTACTGTTAGATATATCTATTTTTCTTTTGAAGTAATATTCAATTTGTCATTTTTTTCCTTTTTCTTTTGAAGTAATGTTCAATTTATTAACTATATAATGATATGATTTATCTTAAGATTGCTAATTATCAGGCTTTAAAACAGCATTTAAGGGATCTTATGTTTATGGCAATCATGATTGGACATCCCAAAGGAAATAATTAATCTTCTTTTTCCTTTTTTCTTTATTCATTATTTTAGTGGGTCCAAAATAGACTTTATGCCTATATCTTGAAAGTTGAAACAAACTCAGTATTTATCTTTGTGGTCACGAAATTTCTTTCCTACCTCATCAATTTGTACAAATCTTGATATCCATCACATCATTCATACTAAATTAACTTTTAATTAATTAATTCATTAATCCTCTTTATATTAAGTTGATTATTATAATTACCTAAATTGGAACTAAATTCCAATACGTTTCCCTTTATGATACATGAACAAGATTTGATTTTTCTATATGTTCAAAACACAGATTTTTCCTTATTGCAAATAGTTCTTATTAAGAAAAGTAACAAATAATTGCATTATATAAATTATAGATTTGGAGAATTATTGATTTGCTCTCTTTTTTTTATACTATTTATTCATGAGCTATTCAAATTTTGTTGTTGTGTTATTAAATATGATTATTTAAATAAAATAATTTGTATAAAATCAGAGAAAAATGAAAAATCATTTTTTTTTATATTAGAAATAAGAAAAATCAATTGTTTGATATAATAACAATTATAATAAATTAAAATTATATTTTTTTCGTAATATAAAGATTTTTTTCTTTTAAAAAAGAAAGATTACATTTATAGACATTTAGACTATTTTTGAGAGTTGAAATAAGAAAAAAAAAAGTAAAGAAAATGGGGGTGAAAAAAGAGTTACCCAATATTTAAGAATTTAATTAATTTAGACAGTGAAATATAATAATGAACATACATTTCGTTTTATTTCAAAATTAAAAGAATAAAATATTTTTCTTATTTATTATTAAAAATAATTTTTAATAATATTATTTTACTCTTAATAACTAATATATTTTCTTGTCCCTTAAATATTCAAACAAGAAAAATTTATTAACCATTTTTTTTCTTTTATTTTACTATCTCATGAATTAAAGATTATCTTTTCATTTCTTATAAAGGGATTCCAAACCATTTATATTATCAAGAAGATATTCAATTATTAATTTAATGGCCTATGTTTTTTATAAAATTCCATGCTATATAACATGATGTTAATAGTTAAATGTCAAATATATAATATTTAGCAATTATATATATATGCCAATAATTATTCACTAAATGAATAAGAAAGCAAGTATTAATGTATAAAATGAGATTTTTTTTTTATTATAAAAAGTTATATAATTGATTGATGAAAGCATTTTTTTTTAAAGTGAAATATTCAAACTTGAACTCTCTTTTCAAATTATTTGTATATAACAATTATCTAAAAAAAAAATTCAACAATTATTCCATAGTAAATTACTATATATTTATGTTATAATATTTTTCATAATGGACATCTTTATGAATGAAATTATATGATCACAAATAAATTTAAACATTACAAGTTATTATTATTGGTCTTATTATGCCTTTAATTTCAAACAAACAAAGCACAAATACAATCAATACAATAGTTAAAGAATATCCATAGTCATTTTCTATGGCTTAGTATAATTGGTAACAATACTTGCAATATTTATATAATAATAATGTAATTGGGTGTTATAGTACTTTAGAATAATAATTGGTGCAGGAGAGTAATAAGGAATGAAAGAACCAATCAAACATAGACAAACAGACAAAGGCAATAATCCAATAGTTCATTTCTGTACAAAAAATTACAATAAAACCTAAGCATCTCACCCACTTATGGAACACAAAAATCTCTCACCACTTACCTATGCTGCAACTGAAAAAACATACTCAATGACCCATGTGTTATTTTCTGGAGATTGGTACTCACGTGCTTGATTTGAGAGTGAGGATGACATTTGCAGAAAGATCCCATTGAAGAAGGGGTCAGCTACTTTTGGAAACTGTTTGAGTTGTGGTTAGAGCAAACCCAGGTGTGTGCATTTTTCTACACGTACTTATAATATATTATGTGTACCCAAAAAGCATGGAAGGTAGAAAGAATATAGAAAATGTGAAAACAATTGTCCCATATCTTTCGCATCCTCATAATCCCATTAATTAAAAGAAAAAATATTTTATAAAATTAAAAGAAAAAAAAAAGTGAAACAGAGGAAATCATTGAACCAAAGCTATTGGTGAAGCAAATTAAAAAAAAAAAAAAAAACATATTAGAATAATGAGAGACCACAAGTTGACAAATTTGAAGTCATTGTTTCTTTGAGAGGAGACTTTGTAGAAGAAGAAAGATCTCTTCTTTGGGATTTTTGGAAGGGATCTCTCTCTCTCTCTCTATCTATCTTCACATATGTAATCTTGTACTGGCCCAGCAGATCTGAGTTTCTATTTATGTTAATTTTTTCTTGTGATGATTCAAGATTCTTTATTATCTTTGCTGAGTCACCCACCCAATTTTTTGGGTTCTTGGGGTCTTTGTGAATTTGTTCTTTGCTTATACTGGGGAATTTCATGGAACTAGCTGAGTTTTTTGAAAATTTATGGGGGAGATTTTTTATGGGGTTGTGGAGGATTCTGTAAAGGTGAGTTCCTTTCATTTTTTTTCCATGGATTATTGGTGTTGTAATTAATTCTTACTATTTGGGTTTTATCAATTTTGCCTTTTGATTTATTATTAGCGTGTGATTTGACTTGGGTTATTGGTTTTATGCATCTTTTTTCCTTTATGGGTTGCTGTGAATTAAGGGTTTTATGCAATTTTCTTTTTCTTTCTCTTGTTTTATTTTGATATTCTTTTAATTTTTCTGTGTTCTCTGCTATATGCGGTGATCCTTATTGTTTATTTGAAATTTATAGTGAAATTGAGTTCAATATGATTTGAGGACAAGTTCATCATTTTTCAGATGGCATATTTAAATTGGAGAATTTTATTCCTTCAATTATTTTTTGGAATGTTTCTTGGTTTTAGCATACCTAAGGTAGACTTTTATGAGTTATTTTGATTTAAGAATGGTTTTATAGCTTCGAGTAATGCGTGATTTTTCATCAATGTCGTTTTGATGCATTACTTATTTACTTGCCTTGATTTCATAGATTTCATTTTGCAGCTTTCTGATGAGCTACTAGTCAACTTTATTTTACAATTCACATAATCTCCTACTTATCTACTGGAGCTCAGTCTACTAGCTAATTTTGTATTACATCTGTGTTTGTGCATAATTCTTGCCATTAAGGGAGCATGTGGAATGTGTAAAAAGAAACTAGAAGTGCCTCAGTTTCTTTTTTTTTTTTTTGAAGTTTTTACTTCCAGTTTACATCTCGGCACAACAAACATATAGAACTAACAGTGTAATTAACTAACTGATTAATGAAGAATCTATTGAGCCTCTTCTTCTTCCTTAGAGTATTTGCTGTGCCGTTTGTTGTTGTGAATTTCTTTCAAAATGATTCCATTAATATACAACTACATTTTGAAGCCTTCACTACCTTTTTTTTTTCTTAGTGATTCCATGGACTGGCATTGTCCATATTTATTCATTAATTCTTTTCTCTAATTACTGTGATCCATCTCTTCAACAAATTCATTTTACAGGTATAGGTTCTGTAAATGTTGTAAATCTTTTATGAGAATTTGATTAAAATTCTTCAAGAGACAAAAATATCTAATATTAGCAAGTTGATTATTTATTCGTTGGTATTAGTACTAATGATGGTCGGCATAAACAAAGGTTAAGGAAATTGCTAATAAAGGCAGCATTTTCAAAGGAAGCCACTTGTGATGAGAAGCAAACTTATTTCCAATTATAATGATAATTTACTTCTAATATTGGAATCTTTGGTCATTTTATAATTGTATATTTTTAGTTTGCCTTTTAATTCTAGTCTGGAATTTACTTTCAACATTCTATAAAGTGACTTGTATTCAATTCCTAAGTCTTCTCAGTTAATAAGAACTCGTCGCAGATTATATGCTTATTCTTTTCTTGCATCTTGTTGAATTGAACTATCTTCATGTTAGTTTATAGCTTTCTTGACTTATTTGCAGGAATGGGTACAAAAGTGCAGCATAAGATGTATCTGTCAGGATACTATCCTATGAGGGATTTAAATGACAGCACTGACAATGGTAGCTGGCCTTCTCATCATGAAAACAAAACCTTTGGGCAGTACTATGGGATATTTTCTTCAAGGCCTGCAATAGATGGATATATAGGTAATGACAGAGAACAATTGAGGCAAACAATAATGAAGCATGAAACTGTATTCAGACAGCAGGTATGGTCTATTTCAACTTTAGTTCATTGATTTAAAAAGTTGGATTGTAATACTTTTTTTTACTCATGGTGATACAAATGCCGTTTGGCATAAGAACTTTGAAATTTGAATAGAAGATAATTTTCTACTGTGTTCTTTATTTTTATGTAATTTGATCATTCAGCTACATGAACTGCATCGTCTTTACAAAAAACAAACGGACATGATGAATGAAGTGAGAAGCAAAGAACCACACAAACACTTCAAATCCATGGAGACATCACAATCAAGCTTTTTTCCATTTCCATCTTTAGATGATAAAAGCAGGTGTTATGGTTCTAGTTTGCCTTTGGTGGATTTTAGTCATCAAATACCATCTCCATCAGGTGCTGATAGCATCCAATCGCACTTGAGTTGTGTGGATGTGAAGATCATGCAATCTGGTTGTGGTTCTACGCACTATGGATCAAGATCTAAGGAATATGAATCTCTGGAATTCAAATGCAAGAAGCTCCAGAGAAGATTGTTTGACCTTGAACTTCCTGCTGAGGAATACATAAATGATGAAGAGGAAGGCCAAGGGGCATCTGGAGGGACAGGAGTGGACACTTGCCCTCCTATTCGGTATTGTGAGGTCATTTCCAAGAAAAATGGTAACTTGTCAACTCATAGTGGTGCATACTCTATTTGCAATGGAGATGCTTCAAGTTCCAATGTGAAGAGGAATGTGGGTTTCACCGATCTGAATGAACCTGTCCAGGTTGAGGAAGCATCTGGAACAACTTCTGTTGATATTCTGGGCAATATTACCTGCTCTAGAGATGGGATACGAAGGATCGATCTTTCCACGAGTAATTGTTCTGGTTTTTTGGCTAAGGAAACTTTCCAAATTCCCCCTAAGGTAAAGGATGAGGGAATTAGCTTATGTAATCTGCATTTAGAGAATGAAAAGAAACAAAACAGTTGGTTGCCTTCTCCTTTTGACCCAAGTAAGGACTTATTCAGAATTTTTTTTTTCTGAAATATCTTTTTATTTCTGTTGACTTCATTTTCTTCTATGCCTGAATGGATTGGTTTCAAGTAGATGATAATTTTCAAAATAAGCCCTTTTAGGGCAACTAAAAGTTTTACTTTGTAGTATGGTGCATTTTCGTACTTGCATCTAAATACATGCATAACCTACTTATAGAGCAACTGAAAGCTTTGCTTTCTGGTACTACGTAGATTTGGCAACTTCTTTTTAATTTATTGTGCCCTGGAGTCACCGTATTTTCCATTTGATTTGGTTCTCTTTCAGGCCAAACCACAAGGAACAAAAGTTCTCAGGATGAAGGTTTACAGTGTGAATATTTGCCTGCAATATGTGAATCATCACAAGTTGGATACCAGAAACCCCATGACCATGATCAGGACAGAAAGGAGCAATCAACAAGGAGCACAATTTTTGGTGTAGAAATCTCTATCAGAAATCATGACACATCTGTTATAGGTTCAAAAACACATACTTTGCAGCCACTTGTTCCTCAGTCTAATGTTGCCAATTCCGAGTCATCCTCAATCTCATCATGGAATAAACTTTCAGCTAGCTGGAGACCAAATCTGATTCATGGAACCCCTTGCTTTAATGCTTTTCCTAAATCAGATAATGGTTCGGTCACATTGCTGCACGGACATGAAGGTACATGGGATGGATCACTTACTAATAACAATGTAAGGTTAGTTCCAATTTTGAGAGCTGAAACGTCCTGCAAAAATAGCCCTTGCGTTGTTTCTCAGTTGGAGTCCAAGGAAGCACAGGTTTGCCATGGATCAGTAGGCTTTGGCTGTATGAATGGCATCAGTGACAGTAATTCTACTTCTGAACAAGTCGTTAAACATAGTCCTACAAATAACCTTAGGGGCTCAGGCTGGTTTGGAAATTCAAAGTCTGTAGAGGAAGCAAATGCAGTTCTTCCAAAAAACTGCAAGAATGAAGCAAATTCTGATTCAAAACTAATTTCTGTTGATGGTCCAAAGATGGAAGAAAATTCAAAAGGAGGGTTATCTTGGCTTAGAGATATTTCATTTTGTAATGGAAAATATTCAAAAGAAAGAGATGGTTCTCATCAGTTAAATGTGAATTTCTTGGAAAACCATTCTCAGCAGTCCTTCAAAAATGAAACAATGAAGAGCCTCTCTCAAAGTTTGGTTAAGGATTCCCTGATGAAAAATAATGCCCAAGATGCCGAGAACAGGAGAACTGAAGGAGGTGACTGTTCAAGCAATAGGAAAATTCTTGGAATTCCCATTTTTGAAAAGCAAATCTCCAAGGACTTGCCTTCTGCAAGCTCTGCTTCGAAGCATGGTTTTGATTCAGAAATTAATGGTGCTACTGCTAACCCTATAAAAGCTGGGTTTCTTCTCACTGATCTAAATCATGATCCTATTCCATTTGAATCTGGAGAGATACAACCGTTGAAGAGTGTAAATGAAGAACAGGCTAGTGTAAGAGATTGCATTGATTTGAATGTGTGTGTGACTGAAGAAGACACTCAACCAACATACTGTTCTTCAAGAACTAAGGTGAAGATTGCACTTGAGATAGATCTGGAGGCACCAGTAGTTCTTGACACCGAAATAGATATTACTTCTGGAGGTGAATTTGCAGAAAGCAAGCTTAAAGAATCAGTTGACTCATTAAAAGATGAGTCTAGGGACTTCCATGAAGGTCTTGTGAAGGTTGCAGCCGAGGCCCTAATTTCCATCTCATCATCTGGTATGCATAATATTCAAGGTGTTACCACTTGTCCCCAACTGGAGGTTTCATCGAGTGATTCCCTTCAATGGTTTGCAGAGATAATTACTTCTAACAAGGTTGAGATAGAGAATGATGTTGCATTAGTTTCAGTTGATGAGGATAGCATAGATCGAGGAGACGCTATGCCAAATGGGATCGATTATTTCGAGTATATGACCTTAAATTTAGCAGAAACCAAGTTAGAAGACTACCACTATGAACCTCAGGTTATAGAGAATGCAAAAGATGAAGTCACTTTGTCAAGACGGCCACGGAGAGGTCAGGCTAGAAGAGGAAGGCAGCGAAAGGATTTTCAAAGGGATGTACTTCCTGGTCTTGCCTCTCTGTCGAGGAATGATGTGGCTGAAGATCTTCAAACCATTGAAGGACTTATTAGGACAACTGGTGGCATTTGGCAATCAAGTTTATCTCAGAGGAACTCTCCTAAGGGCAAAGGAGGCAGAGGAAGAAAGCGTTTGGCAGCTTCTGCTACCTCTCCTACAGTAACCACAATTAGCCCACCTGCACAGGCTCAGCAACTGAAATGTGTGGAAATGGCACTGGAGGAGACTAGACTAACGGGATGGGGAAAGAGGACAAGGCGCCCGCCAAGGCAGAGATGTCCAATTAATAATCCTCCTTTTCCGGTACAATAAATAAAGAGCAACACATGCTTACAATTTCAAAGTTAATTGGAGGCTTCCTTCTGGCTTTTTGCCTGCCAAATTTTTCATGCCAAAGAAGATTCACATCGTACATGATATCTTTTCCATTTTCAGCATCCAGGGTGAGCTTGTTTTTCTCATTATTAAATAATTGATGATCCTTATCAACATAAACTGATTTTTCTTTTTCTTTTTTTTTCGCCTAAATAATATTTTATTTCAACTTAGTTTGTAATATAATTGATTAAAGACATGGTTTGGAAGTTGGGAGACTTCACATTCCCTAAATTCAAGAGTTCAAGAGTTAATGTGTAATGCTATTTTCCGGCTTGCATAGCTATTTTATATCTTTTATCTTCATTGTGATGTTTCTTTTATCAGTGATTGAATGGTCATGATAAGGGATGGTTATCTAAAAAATTTATGCATGTAGCTTCTATCTAAACAAACTTATGGTGCTGAGTAGCTCATTTCTGTCTATCCAGATAAATAAATGCTCGTATTTATAAAGAACTGTATGTGGATTAGTTTGTTTAGATTATGATATTGATTGAGATTAGTTTGTTTAAAACTAATTACATTGGTTTCTTTAAATTATGGTAGTGGTAGAGATTTGTTTGTTTTAAATTTAATTCAAACTGGAGTTCTGTATTGAGCTCAATCAATTTTGAGCTAAATCACAAGTCTACTCAACTAATTAAAATTATTAATTTTAGTATTTTTTTTATTTAATTATAACATTTTTTCTTTTAATAATATATATTAATATCTATTTCATATGTTAAAATTTTATGAAATATTAAAAAAAATGTTATTTTAAAATTTTATTATATTAATTATTTTTATTCGAACTGTCTTCGGGCAATTATCGCTCAACGATATCGGTTTTAAACTTTTAAACGTCAAGACTGAGTATAAGCCCGATGGAGATGGCCGAATATCTGGTCATCCAATTCTTGTATTTGATGACAAATGTCCACAAGGCATGGGTTACTTTTGCTGTCTGGCAACCAAAAATTTATTTGGTCTGCGGTCAGACAATGGACGAGCTTGATCCTGAGAGTAGGATTCAGTGGTGTAAATAAAAAATATAAAAATATGATAAATAAAAATTAAAAAAATATCATTTTTCTGCTCCTTGTTATTTTTTTTTTATATTGTTAGAATGATAATTTTTTTTTATTTACTCAATTATGTAAATAGGAAATTCAAACACTGTAAAATAAAATTAAAATTCTTTTCTTTTCGTTTCTCATGTTTAATTTTTTTTTTTTTTTTTACACAATTAGTGCACCAAACATAGTCTTGAAAATTCAATGGAGTTGATTGATGTTGAAAGTAGAAGAAAAGATGAATTCCGGAAAATATCATCCTTTTGTGACCTTTATCCAAGAAAGTAGGATTCTTGTGTTTAACAAACAACTTTACAATATGCCTTGTGGGATTCTACTTTTGAGGAATATGTTTCTACTCCCAATTTTGAATTGTTTGATCCAATTGACAACAAGTGGATACAATTTCCTGAACCGTTTCCCTTATTTGTTCGATCCCAACGTTCATGTCACAATTATAGCCAATGCTGTTAAAGATTCCAACTTGTTCATCTCAGCTGAGTTAGGCGTATATGTTATTAATGTGGATAAATCTGAATTGGGATGGAAAAAAATTGTTCAAATGAAAGAATTTCCCTTTTCTTGGGAGAGGATTTTAATAGATGATTGCTGCTATACAAGAACGGGTGCATATTATTTTACTGTGTTAGTCCCTGGCCTACAAAAGATTCATTATTGTGCATGCACATCTTGTGGATATCCTTTCTTTGTCCCTCTCCAAGTAGGAAAATTATTTTGTATGGTGACTGGCGGATTTGAAATTAATACATTCAATAATACCAGTCACATATTATGATGATCGAACTAAACAAGATCCTTGTGTTGATGTTGATTTCTTCTCTTAGTCAAATGTCAGTGGTGCCGGATCGACAATCATTTGTTAGATTTCCTGATACTATTGAGTATGTCAAACTAATCAAGCAGCATTCATTTCGATACATATTCACTGGATAGCCTTGCCGGGATTTGTTCATATCACTAATTGTTTTCTTTCTGTATAAGTTGTGTCGTTTCCTTCTTAACCAAATCGACAAGGACTTGTATGTCTGGACATAGTCTAGTCGCAAAAGTACATATACAATTTAGACAGAAAACCCAGATTTGATTAAATCTTTCCCCAATGATAAAAAAAAAAAAAAAAAAAAAAAAAGAGAAAAAAGAAAGAGAAGAACTTATCATCAGGACCTATTTGGATGGATTCTTGTTCCTCTGCAATGGAAGCTTGATTCTTGTGCTGTGTAATAGCGTGGACCATGTAGCTAAAGTTGCCTATGATTGTGCGGGTGACTACTCTAATGTGAATCTATTTGGAGCTGGTGGCATTCTTCTTCTACATTATCTTTGATTTGCCATTGAAACACTAACGGCATGTTTGAAGACTTGAGTGAAATTTCTTGTTTTTAAATTTGAAAAAAATAATATTCATTTCAATTTTAATTCTTTGAAATGGATGGAAGTAAATCACATTTTGTTAAAATAGGTATAAGTTTTAAATGAATATAAATAAATTTTACAGGTCACAAGACATTCATCTGTGTTTGTACCTCCTCATATGATCTTTTTCTCCTCTTTATTTTCCCTTATCCATTGTTATTGATGCTTTTATTTTGAAATATAAGCAATTATTATGCCTATAATTTTCTTCTTTATTTTAAATTTTCTCTATTGACTTAAATATGATTTTTTTTTTCTAAATAATATTTTATTATAACTTTTTTTTTGATAAATAATATTTTCTTATAACATAATTTCAACATATAATTTAAGCAAAATCATTAATTGATTTAAAATTAGAACTTTGAATAAATTAGAGTAAGATTGAGTTTAAACTAAAGTTGTATTTTACTTTTATTTATTTAAAATAAAATGATGTGTTGTTAAAAAAATAAATTATATAAAAAAGTAAATTATTAAATATCATAAATTAGTTTTTAAATACAGAAATATATTTTAAATTATGTAAAAAAAATTAAATACCTAATTTTTTTTAAACTACTAAAATTATTAAATTAATATTCAAATCTCCTCCAATTCAGTCTGCAAAGACTCGTGTTTATATTTTTAGGGTGCACAGCTACCCAAATTCTTAAAATATTATATTTTTATTCATATTTTTTATATATTATTTTAAAAAATATATATTAATTAAATGACTTCATTTACTGTTAATTTTTTTTTTTTTTTTGAACTAACACTGTTAAATTGTAACAAGAAATGCTTTACTGATTGTTAATACTAAAAAGAAGATTATTTGGCAGCTGGGCAGAGAAAGACTCGTGGATATGCAGAAATAGGTCTAGATTTCTTAAATTTACAGCTGAGATGTTCATTTTTCAATCTCAGAATCATCGTTCATGCCTTCAATATTTCGATTTGTTACATTTCTGGGTGTCTGTAATAAAAAAATATTACAAGTAGTTGCACTGTAATTTTTCACATCCAACTGAAATATAATTTAGATATTCATTTGGACAATAAATTTAAATTCGATTCTCCTTTTTTTAATACTAAAAAAAATAAAATTGAAATTAAAAAAAATTAAATTTTTTTCCCAAATACATGAATTATATTAACTTTTTAAGAATAATAATTATAAAATTTCTATATTTCATCATATTATACTAAAAGATATTTATATTTTTCAAACGATATTAAAAAAAATTTATATTTTAATTTCGTTAAATTATAAATTTTTTTTGTTATTTTTTCATTAATTAAATTCTTAAAAATTAAATTTTAATTAAAATATTTATTTTAATATCCAAAATATATTTCTCCCTCCTCTTTTTATAACCAGCTCAACCAAACTTTAAGCTCTTACAATCTGATCAAATTAAAATTTTGTTTTTGGGATTTTCGCTTCCATAGCGCATATAAATTTATTTATTTATCTCTCCTATTTGGAGTTCAGGATTCATTACCCTTCACTCCTGCTTTTTTTTTTTGGGTTTGCATTTATCGGAGATGAGATGAGTTTCTTCTTATGGGATATTTTCCTCTGTTTTCTCAGAAAATTTCAGAAATTTAGTGATTGTGTGGATGTTCTGTTTTTTTTTTTTTCAATTCGGATTTAAACATCGTATTTTATTTCTATTTAAAGAACCATCTACCTTCCCTGTCTAAAATCCAAAAACTAAAATGCAGGAGAAATTTTGAAAACATTGTACAAACACCTGCCATGATCATGTGTCCGACACTTTTCGAGTCACAACCCAATAAACCAATTGCTCTTGCAGCGTGCTCTTGCCCTTCCATCTCACTTTCTTTCAACAATTTTAACAGAGGCTGAATCCCTCCTTTTTCAATAATCAACTTTTCGTACCAATCGTTGTCTCTAGCCAAAGAAACCAGGGAAACCGCTACGTCAGATCTATCATCCAGTGACCCAGTATAGAGAATCACAATATTTTCCCAAATTAGATAAAGAATTGGCATGTTAGCAGCAATCGGAGGATCTGCAATGAGTATGCAGTTTTTGGAACTGAGTTGGATTTAAATGCGATTTCGGGTGAGAGCTTATCTCCAACTTAAATGGATTTGAAATTGAAAATCAAAACATAGATTTTGTATTGGGAAAATATATGGAACAATCTAGATGTGGGCGGAGAATTTTGAAAAAGCAGATTAAAGGACATGGAGACTGAGAATTTTCTGCTGCTGATGTCTGCGTACAAAATTATTGAGAATTTTCTCTAGATTTATTGGGGTTGTTGTTGCCATTGATTTTGATTTAGGTTTTGCAAGCTACGATATTGTTCTTGATGATGGATTTAATTGATTTTTGTTTGGGTTTTGAAAGTATTTAATTAATTTATATTATATATTATTAAATTTAGTGGTGGTGGCGAGAATTTTAGTATGTTTAAAAATTATGATATTTGAGTGAAAATTAAAATAAAAATAAGATGTATTAAAATTTTTTATATTAATTTAATAATTTTTTAATAAATTATTCTCAAATTTTAATAACATTAAAATATATAAATTTTTAATATAATTTTAAAAATATATAAATTTTTTAACATAATATAATAAAATATAGAAATTTCGGGATAATTATCCTACTTTTTAATTTGGTATTTTGTTGATGTTTTTATAAGGAGTTGTACAATTTTTTTTTTTAACATAAATTATAATAGACTTTGTCATTATGGGGCATTTGAATTTAAAAATTAAATTAATAGCATAATATAATAAAATTTACAGTCAATTTCACTTGTACATTTTAAATAATAATAATAATAATAATTATTATTATTAATTTAATTTTAAAATATAATTATAATTAAAATTTAAAATTATAATAAAATTAATAAAAAAAAAAACCTCTAAATAACTTACTATTTTAACACCAACTTCGACTCAAAATGATTAATTAAAATTAGTTTCGCAATGTAAATCACTTTCAAATCAATGCATTCCCATTTTGGTGAGCTGCTGAAGCTAAGCTAGCGGATGCATAGGTTGTTATATTCATGTCTTTGCATTTTCATTATATTACAAAATTTAACAGTGTTTATGGATTATAGTTTTAAAATTTTTGTTTTAAAAAATATAATCCACAATTAATAGCAGATGAATATTTTACTAACTGGCACACATTTATATACCCACAATCGAAAACCCTATTCCAATTGCAAATCCCAAATCCCCACTCTCCAGAGTCTCAATTTCACCACTTACAGTATTCAAACATGGAAAATCTGAACCCATCTCAATGTTATGACCTGATAATCCTGGGAGCCTCAGGCTTCACAGGCAAATATGTAGTCAAAGAAGCTCTCAAGTTCCTCAATTCCCCTTCTGCACCCCTCAACACTGTAGCTTTAGCTGGCCGTAACCCTACTAAACTAGCCCAAGCCCTCAATTGGGCTGCTCACCCAAACTCACCTCCTCAAATCCCCATTCTTACCGTCGACATCACCGACCCTGCTTCGATTCGCCACCTCTGCACCCAAACCAAGCTCATTCTCAATTGCGTTGGCCCCTTTCGCCTCCATGGTGATCCTGTTGTTGCTGTCTGTTCTGAGACTGGGTATGGTTGTGAACTCTATTCAAGTTCTTAACTTAATTGATTCTGTATCATTTTAATATTAATGTATGTTTGTTTTAGGTGTGATTACTTGGATATTTGTGGGGAGCCTGAGTTCATGGAGAGAATGGAGGTCAAGTATCATGAGAAGGCGATGGAGACTGGTTCTTTAGTGGTTTCTGCATGTGGGTTTGATTCAGTTCCTGCTGAATTGGGTTGGATTTTTAATTCCAGGCAATGGGTGAACCCGGCTGTGCCAAACCAAATTGAGGCCTATTTGAGCTTGGAGTCAGATAAAACGATTGTTGGGAACTTTGGAACATATGAATCTGCAGTTTTGGGAGTGGCCAATTTGGACAAGTTGCAGGAATTGAGACGGTCAAGACCTAAAAGAGCAAGGCCAGTGGTAAGGAGTTGTTCTATTTTAATTTATGGGAATTTGTGCAAATATTAGTTAGGAATTGATAATAATATAAGTTGGTTGTTTATCCATGATCATTACATGAGATGTCCTTTTTGTTTTTTGTTCATTATAGATGAATGATTATTAAGGACATAAGAATGCTCAAAGGTGCTGTATATGCTGATGTTAGTCATAGTAGCAAGCATTTTGCTGATTATAGCACACTAGCATTAGTTATGGTTTTAGCAGTGGGGGTGCTTGGCGCTGGCGGAGTTGAAATTGACATTCGTGACAAGAAAGTGGCAGGACTGCTAATAGCGGCCGTAGCTTCGACTGTAATGGTTGACTTAAATGATATTAGTAGATAGCATGCCTATAGGAGCCCAATACATTAAATATGTGATTTTTTAATCTCTCAATGTTAGCAATGAATTTCATATGTTTCCTCTATGGTTGAACTAGGTGGTGAAGAGTTTCTTTTCCTTTGGGTGGTCTTAATTTCAAATCTTTCTAGTGAGGAAATGGGAGAAAAATCTGTTGCAAATTCTCTCGTTGTCACTGTTTTATTATTTGAAAACCAAGTTGAAATACATGATGAACAGAATATCTAAATATTCGTTGTGAAATTGTTGCAAGTGGATGGAAAATTTTTTGATAAGCATAATCCTGGCAATCTCTTCTATTGCAAGGTCTTGCTGCCTGCTTAGGATTTCTGAAACAAAACGAATTGTATTCTTAAATTGTCCGTAATATCACATTCTTAATATATTTTTATCAAGATAGGCTAAAGCAAAGATTGACTGATTTTTCATATAAAGCTTTCAAAATTTGTCAAATTATGGTTCCTCAGTTATATAAGTAGTACTGTGTATTGGCTGCTCTATTTGAGTAAAATAGACACTCATTTTATTATTTTATGGACCTAGATATGTTGCTAGCTTTCAGATCAACCAGAACTTTCTTAAGATATTTGTTTGTCTTCCTAGTTGGACCATGAAGTTAATGATGTTAATTTTACTTGCATGTTTTCAGATTCCTGGTCCCTTGCCTCCCAAAGGACCTATGATCGATCACCAAAAGGAGATTGGCCTTTGGGCTGTAAAGCTACCAACAGCAGATTCTGTCGTTGTTCGAAGGACTCTTGCAACTCTGACAGAAAACCCCCATGGTCTTCCTGGGGTTAATGAGAGTGCTGAACACATTGAAAATAGAGAGGCTTTCTGGTCAACGGTAAAGCCTGCCCATTTTGGGGTGAAGATAGGCGCTAAAACTCTTTTAGGGGTCTTTAGGTTCATAACAGTTGGCATGTTCATTGGGCTATTCGGTAGAAATGCTATTGGAAGGTGGCTTCTCTTAAAATTTCCGTCAATTTTTAGCCTTGGATGGTTCAAGAAAAAGGGTCCCTTAGAGGATGAGGTGAGAAGTGCTACCTTCAAGATGTGGTTTGTCGGACGTGGTTTTAGTGATATAAATCAAGCTTCACAGGCAACCAAGAAGCCTGACATGGAAATATTAACAAGACTAGTGGGACCTGAGATTGGCTATTTGACCACCCCAATAATCTTAGTTCAATGTGCTCTTATCCTCCTGAGCGAACGCAACAACCTACCAAAAGGAGGAGTTATCCCTCCAGGGATTGTATTTGGCCCTACAGATCTGCAAGAACGTCTCCAACAAAGTGGTATTTCTTTTGAAGTCATTTCAAAAAGAACTCTCTCTGCTTAGGCTGGTGCAGTCTTCATTGAAGCTCTAGGAAATAGAATAACACTTTCACCTGATTAACACAGATTGTAATTGATAAATAAACACACACCTGCACACACAAAGATTGTAATAATAAGAGAACATCCTCTCTTTTGACTATTTTGTTTTAAAAAGAAAAATCAAAAGAAAAGGGCAGAAAGTTTGGTGTCTTGTTCCCTGATATAATGACAGAATATGAATCTTTTTTTTTCTCTTTAATTATCTGTTTATTATCCGTTTGTAGTTATTTAAACAAGTGTACAGCTTAGTCCATAAACCAGGCAGAGCAATTATCCTTTATTAGTCACCTCCATTAGATGTATTTCTTGTCCTATCACCGCCACAAATCTTGCCATATCAGTCAACTGAACAAAAAACTATGATACAGAAACTTCACAACTTCAAAGCTTCTTCGACCTCGCAATGAATTCCATTAGCCCCTTTGTAGAACTGCCACCAACTCCCACAGCCCTCCTTGCCTCTTCTCTTATATGCATTGCTTGAGCTCTCAACAAATCATTTTCCATAATCTCCTTAATCTTTTCTGCAATATGTGTTCCATTCACTACCTTCTCTCCACCCCAACCCCAATTCTTCACCCAAGTCCCTAATCCAATCCTCTGTACGATATCACCGTTAATTTTCTGGTCTCCATGTTGAGGCCATGCCAATATAGGCACACCATGCCATATAGCCTCTGTCACTGAATTCCACCCACAATGACTTAAAAAACCACCAACTGCTGGGTGCCCTAGTATATGTTCTTGGTTTAGCCAGCACTTAACCACCAATCCCTTTTTACTCAGCTTCTCCATTAACCCATTTCCAATTATCTCCCCCAAGTCGTCTTCATCCTCTCTATCAACTTTCTTATCCTTTACCATCCATAGAAACCTAGCACCACTCCTTACCAACCCTTCACCCAATTCTCTGAGTTGCTCTCTTGACATGGCAGTTCTACTCCCAAAGCTAACATACATCACTGACCTAGCTGGCCGGCCATCAAGCCATGCTAGTGGCTGGCTCTTTTCAAGTTCACATGGTGCAAGTGGCCCAATGGCAATAACTGGAGGTACCCTTTCTATTACTTCCCCATCATTTAACTTTCTGAGTGTTTCTTGCTCAATACAGTCAAATGTATTTACTAGAATCCCACTTGATTCTGCCATTTTCTTGCCATTCTCCAAGAAATAGGTCTTAAGGATATTATTTGTGTTCTCTAGAAGTGGTGGGGGAATCCATGATCTGGGTATTGGGTTTAGGCCTGGAATCTCGAAGGCATTGATCTCATTCAAATCGGTTATTGCTTTTGAACTGATCATAGCATGGTAAGATAAAAAAAATGTTGACATTTTAGCAGATGATGTGAAGAGAACATAATTAGGAAGATTAAGAGTTTGAGTGATTGGAATAACAGAAGCAGCCAAGCTCATATCAGTAATAAGAGCAGAGAGAGGCAGCGATACTGAAGAGAGCAGAGGAGAAAGAAGGTAAGAGGATTGTTGAATGCGTTGCATATGGCAATAGAAAGGATCTTCTGAGTTGTTATGGTGCTTGTTGAGAGGAAGTAGATGAAGCTGCTTTTGATTGATTTGAGGAAACAAATCGAAGAAACGAACCAAGGTTTGTGATTCAGCCATGGAAACTGTTGGGTTTGGGGTAATGAAGGTTACTTTGACATTATTGACTGTGAGCAAAGCACCAAGTCTAAAGAAGGGTGTGAGATGACCCATGCCAGCACTTGGGAGGAGAGCTATATGAACAAGTTTCCGATCACTGGAACCTGACATTTTTTGTTTTAAATTGACTAACTTGGTTTTTTTTTTTTTTTTTTGGAGAAGAAGCTGTGGATTAATTCTGATATCCAAATGCTAAGATTATAAGTTAATTATACATGCCTATGCAAAGAAACAAAGTCAAATATGGCAACCAAGAATATTTCTTACTCTCTATCAAGCCTGCTTGTGCATCACATCAAGTAGACAGACTGTTGGGAGTAAGAGACAAAAACAGAAAATCCAATCATGTCATCCATCTTGGAGGGGAATTGCTATTATTAGTAGAAGTTTTTTTTTTACTTGATCTGTAGTTAGTAAAAAGTCCTGCCAATAGAAAAAAATAAAATCTTTACCTATTAATATAATATCTAAAGTATTTACCGTCAAAAATTTTTAGCTTGTTGCCCATTAATTACTGTAATATTTGTTGGGTATAAAAATTTTAGTAATAAAATAATAAATAATATAATTTTATAATAATTAGTATATGAAGGGAAAAAATTAATAATGATATGGAAAAATAATAACTCTAAATATATTTAATGGAAAAACAAGTAATAATATTAAAAATGAAAAAAATATTTTTTCTTCAAGTTGTTAATGATAATTTGTAATAAATTAAATTAGATTATTGAAA